>CAJNDV010022925.1:46785-62287 GCA_905221635.1 Symbiodinium sp. CCMP2456
CTGTGACGTGCGAATACGATGGGTAGGATTCAAGTCTGCAGCTATTCGTAGCGGGACTTGCCCATGTGGTTCTAGTGCTCTTGAAGCACCGGTGCAATGCGCTGCCTCGTACCTGACGCCAAGCTGAGTGACCGGCTGCGGTTGGAATGAAAAATAGTAGTGGTGGTGGTGGTGGTGGTGGTGGTAGTAGTAGTAAGTAACAAAGAAAGAAAGCGTCGTAGTAGGAATCGCAGTAGCATTGCAGAAAGCAGAAGTAGAAGTACAAGCAGCGTAGCCAGAGTACTAGACATGGCAGCAGCAGTATATTTACATATGTTGTAGCTAGTTTAGAAGACGTGTTTTCGACAAGGCAACGAACGACGGCGTTGACTTGAGAGGATTTTATCATGCTTCTTCGTAGCATGCACATCTCCCAACCACTCTCCCTTTCGTTTTCTTCCTTCCTTTGTGTTCCTTCTTTCCCTCTCCTCTTCTCCCTTGCCGGATCTGGCATCGTCTCCGAACATGAGGCAACACTAGGTGAACATTGTAGGCGGACGAAGCGACAGAATGTGCGCGTGCCACTGTGGGGCGCATTCGCGGTCTTTGCATGCCTGTTCCGTGGCTTGGGTGGTTTGCTGAGGTCTGCCACAATCTAAAGGACAATGCTCCGCACAATGCAAATTTTCGGTGCCATAGCAACGACCGCTGGTGGGGCTGGCGCGGCTTGACAAACATGGCGGTGCTCGTGAAGCCGTAGGACGGAATCACCTAACTGCACTTAACCTTTGCACGACCGAGGACGCAACAACGACTGCTCGTCGCAGATTACTTCTCAATCAGACACCTGGACCTGGGGCTACGGGCGTGGCGTGCACTTCACGCAGTGGGCAGAGATTAAGCTGCCCTATGTCTGGCCCTCAGTTCGTTTCCGCCCCTTTAGGAACTGTTAGGAGGCGTCGTGTGCCAGGCAATGCAGCTTGACAGCTTCGATGTGTACCACTGGACCGGGCTACGCTGCTGGTACAGAGTCCAATACGACCAGGGCGGGTAGCTCTGGCGAAGCAATCGTGCAGTTTTTTTTTCCTGTTGATCTCTGTTGTAGCACAGTTTCTGGAAGGTTCGTAGAATTCGTTTGGGGTTTGCTTCCTGTCAGAGACGTGCATCCGAATGTTTTCTATGATATTGAGTCGACATAGCTTTAACATGCCCCAGTTTCAATCACGGCTTTGGATGGGTCAACAATTACGACGTCTCCAGCCAGAAACATTCTGAAACAACTTCACAGACTGCCATCAACAAGTCGTATATTTGTGTGTTGGGATGACTGGGCCATGAGGCGGCCAGGTACGACAGTAGCACAGAGCATGATGAGCTGTGGCATTTTGTACTGGTTTGATTTGCACAACACGGTTACATGTCAAAGTCACAGAAATACTCCAGGAATCCCAACGACAGGCAAGAGCTTGCCCATGAGATTAAGCGCTAGGTTCATTCGGCAAAACTTGGTCAACCTTCATCTCTAGGTCATGGCGTCATGCGTGCTGGCTCCGTGGAACCTGGATGGGCCGGGAAAGATGCCGAAACCGTGGCGCTGGCAGCGTTCAGCCTGGTATCCGCTGGGATCTAATTGAGTTTTGCAAAGAAGTGCAGCGAGGGTATGGAGCTTGGTGGCCCTGGAGTGTCGGGGACTGTTGTTCGAGCTGCAAGATTTAGGGTTGCAAGTGATGCCCGCCAGATCTGCGGAAGCATCTCGCCAGGTTTCCCCAAAACGGGCACGCAGAGGCTGCGGATTATCAAGCACTGGAACCGGCGTGGCCTGGCAGAAGCTGGGTCATGGTGCTTGTCGAGAGGCACAGCTTGTCACTCCGAGGCTGTCCGGATCGATGGTTCCGGCTGACTGGTGTGGATGCCTACGGGAAGTCCTGTCAGGCCTCCTGAAGCTAATGGGAGGCTAGTCTCCTAGCTTGAAGGGGCAGCTCAATTCGTGAGGCCTGCGCCCGAACTGTGCTGGATGTGGACGAGAGCCAGCGCTCTTACAACAGCATCTATGGTAACTGGGAAAGAAAGGGTCGGAACATGCGGAAGCACCCTCACCACCTCTGGAAGCGGATTTGTTGTTGAACTTGAAGGGAAAGGGGGCCAGCCAAGGCAACAACAGGAAAGGAACAGGCTCCGCCCTGAGTGTGGTCATTCGCCATCGAAGTCAAGTATCGCCGTCGTTCAGAGCCGATGTGCTCTTCTGCCGGACCATCGGAATTCCGACCGATCGGTTTGGTCTTCCAAGTCCGAAGCTTTCCGAAGCTGAGGACATGCGCAGTCGAGATTGAACTCTCCCCAGGCCTGGTCGGCAAAAACGAGAAGCTGCTCGGAATGCAAGTCCCCAGCTGTCTCAGGGTTCCTCCGCAACCCCCGCTCCTTGTAAACCCGCATGGTTTGGCTCTGGCAAACCCTATACATGATTCGGCGCTGTTGGAGCAGGTCCTGTCGTATTTTGCGCTCCATGAAGAGTTTCTGGAAGCTTCAAGCGGGCTTTGCACATCGCCAAGGTAAGAACTCCTGGATGCAAATGGACCTTGGAGCCAAGTATTACGTTGCAGGCTTTCCATGACTCTTGCGCTTGCATGCCATGTGGCACGGTAGCGGCACAGTAGCATCCATGCATGACGACTTAATGGGGCCGTCGATGTTTCGTGGCCTGCATCAATGCTTCTATTAATGCTCTTCGGAAGGTGTTGTTACTCGAGGGCGTGCGAACGCGTGGCAGTGGGTGACATCCTATGTGGTTCAGTACAGTGCCTGTGGCCGCAAGCAGCTGTCGGTGCACGGCTGCTTCATGCCGAAATACTAGCTGCTAGCTCGATTTATTTCAACCTTTGACCGGCCTGTAAACAGCCTCACTGGCTCTGCAGACCAGAGAGATGAGCAGAGATCAGCTCACTATCGTCAGAGATGAAGTGCTCGAGGTAACAACAATCGGAACTTCTTCAATGCACCTGGCCACGCCCTCGGACAAAGCGTTCTTCCCGACCCGGCGATCCTGCCTTGCAGACATCACCCGACCTCTTAAACAGCGATTCCTGTGGCATCCGGTGCCTAGGTGGGCATGGAGGAAACCACGACCGCAACACCAACCAACAGGCTGCATGTCCTGCCTCAGATCGATATATAGTTCACATCAGCCGGATGAATGTGTCCTGTGTGGTCCCAGTGGTGGAGTCTGGCGATCGAAGCAGCGCAGGTAATGTTTCTGCGACCAGTGTCGGCACGGTACATCCGCATCGTGGTGAAGGGCTGGCGCAGCTGCTGATCTTCGATTGGTAGGTACGGAGCAGCCACGAGCATCCTCACCTCAGCTTTCATTTTTTTCTGGTCAGCTTGTCGGTTTCTCAGGTTGGCCTTCGATGCGGGCTGCAGCCGTGGTTTGTAATCCGATGCTACCCGCACGGCTCCCAGGGCTCAGAGCTCACTGTGTGGAGAATTGCGGAACTGTGTGTGTCTGCAAGCGGGTCAGGGATGAAGCTGCAAGCAAATCTGATGCGACCGAAAGCTGCAGAAGCCACCGCTTTCTCATTTGAGGTCGTGGAGCGCGGAGGCATGGCTTGGGTCAACCTTTCGTTGGTTCGCATAGACACTGCTTTCTATGCAAAAGGGCTGTCCAGCTTGTGGCATGAAGTTTGCATCATTGTTGCATGGGGGCCATGGTCTGGCATGCGGGTGCATTGTGCAATCCTGGAACGTGCTGACCTCGCAGCCTGCGACTCGCAGCCGTGAAGCGCATGTCTTGACACTCGGTGGATAAGCGACACTTCTCGTCGCCTTGCCAGGTAGGCTCACGCAAGCCTTATCATCGTCGTGCAGCGGATACGACATGCGACGCTGGGTTGGCGACGATGGCACCCTGGATTTGCACAGAGAGGAAATACATGAGTTTCGGGCTCTTGCAGCGTATGAGCTCGATGCCTACAAATGCCTGTGCTCTGAGGCGGCTTGTTGTGGTTCAACGGAAATTTCGTCTACTACGAGGGAGATTGGCGCCACTTGGATCTTGCATTTTCTGTATTCGTTTCGGCTGTGGTGGTCACGAATCCGAGACTACCGCTCTCAAAACCATGCTAGGAGGTAGATGTGCTCGTGCGATCTAGGGACAGCTCAGAAACAGCAACGGTGCCCGGATTGGAATCGTTATGTTGGCGTAGGGTGCTCAGCCCCGCACCCTGTGGCCCCGACTCAACACTGTTCTCAGGCATTACCCGATCTTGGGCCGGAAACTCTATCCGGCTGAACACACATTGGGGATGGAACTGGCACAGAGAGTCCGTCCATGCAGACCCGGTCTCTGGGCAGATCTATCATCTGCTCAATCATCGGGGTCATGCTCTGAGCAGTTATCAGACCTTCTCGCTTCCTGCTTGCACGGAGAGTTGCCAAAGAGTGGGAGCATGAGAGAGAGAGCGCTCGTAAGAGCTCGTGCGCTTTCTCTTTCGTTTGTTTTCGGTGAGGTTCGTCGACTGCTTGAATTCCTGGCTGGGCCGAACCTCTCGGGCTCGGCTCTCGCAGCGCTTCCAGATCCACTGGCCCCTTGGATCTGCTTTGCACTCGCTTTGCACACGCTGTGCACTTTGCAAGCGCCAGCCCCAGGTCAGCCCTCTTGCCAGCCCCGCCCTTTAATCTGCTGAATTTGGCGGTGCACTTCATGTGGCGATCCAGGTTGATCGCATATCTTAAACTCGCCCCTCCTTTATCACACTTCTTAAACCCACCGCCTCCTGGCGATCCTGTTTCACTACTTATTTTAAGCATGCCCTCTCATTAGACGATCCCGGTTGATCCTAATTCTTAAAGCCCGCCACCTCATTGATCCAGATTCAACACATAGCTTAAACCCTCTCATTAGGCCATCCTGGTGGATCGCATATCTCAAACCCCTCCTTTGGCGATCCCGGTTCATCACATATCCTAGACTTGCTTCATTCGGCGATCGAGGTTGGTCACATACCTCAAAGTCGGCCCCTCCTTTGGCGATCTAGATTCATCGCATGTCTTAAACGAGTCCCCTCACTACGCGATCCCGCTTGATCACGTATCTTCAAGCCGCAACCTCATTTGGCGATGCAGCTTGACCACAAAACTTAAACCTCCCCCCCAATTTTGGCGATGCCGGTTGATCGCATTTCTTAAACCCGCCTCCTCATTTGGCGATGCAGGTTGACCACACATCGTAAACCCACCCCTCCTTTGGCGATGCCGATTGATCGCATTTCTTAAAACCCGCCCGGTCCCGCTTCACTACTTATCTCAAGCACCCCCTCGGGCGATCCATTCTTAAACCCGACCCCTCATTCGGGGATCCCGTTTCATCACCTACCTTAAACCCGCCCCCTCGTTTGGTGATCCAAGTCGATGACATTTCTTAAAATCATGCGATCCAGGTCGATGAGATTTCAATAAATCTGCCGCCGCATTTGGCGATCCCGACTCGTTTCATATCTTGTAAACTTGCCTCTCATTGGCTGATCCGCTTGATCACACATCTTAGACGTGCTCCCTCATTCGGCGATGCAGGTTGATCTCATATTAGCAATCCACCCCCTCATTAGGCGATTCCGGTTGATGGCATTTCGTAAACCCGGCTCCTCATTTGCCGGTTGATCACATTTCTTAAACCCGCCCTCTCTTTCGGCGACCCTGCTTCCCCACTTATCTTAAGCACGCCCCCTCAGGCGATCCCGGTTGATCACATTTCTTAAACCGACACCTTCATTTAGCGATCACTATTCATCATACATCTTAAGCCATCTTAAACACGCCCCCTCAGTAGGCGATCGCGGTTGATCACATTTCTTACACCCGCTCCCTCAATCCAGATATGCTTTAAGCTCGCCCGAAATCCTTTGGCGATCACGAAAAGCCCAATTTCTTAAACCCGCCCCTTAGTTACAGGCATCCCGATTGAACACGTATCTTCAACCAAATCCCTCATTTCGCGATCATGAGTTCAACCCAGCGCCAGCACCAACCGTCAACGCCCGCCATCCTTCTCTGCCTTCCCCCATGAAGCGCCAGGGCCAATGCCCGCCAGCCATTCCCCCAAAAAAATGCAGCGCAAGCACAGCACTAGCGCCTGCGCCTGCGCCAGCCCCTCTCTCCACACCTGGGGTCTCTTGGGGTACACCGCGCCGCGCCGCGGTCAGGTATCGGGTGTTTATTGGGGATGGCGAGATGGTGGTGCTGGACCGGCAGAGCAGATGGAGGATCATCAGACTTGGCTGCTCTGGCAACCTGCAGCATTTAGCGAGATTTGTGCTCGACGTGTCATGCTGGGCCATGAGACTCTGAGGCACCTTGCCGGTGCGAATCCTGGCCTCGATGTCGAACTTCTGGATGGCAGGCTGCGAGCGTGGCCGTCAAGGCAAGACCTCGCAAGGGGATGTTTTTTAGCCTTCCCCCACGAGTTTGTCGTTAGGTGGGATCTTGGAGAGCGACGGGGAGAGCTACTACATTATCCATGCGAAGCTTGACCAGCAAGCAGCAAGTCCTCGAATGTGCTTGGATGTGTTGTTCGGAGCAGCTATGTGGAGCTGTTTCTGGAAGCGATGCATCGCCGAGGGCGCGCTACGTGTACCGCCGGGCCATAAGTGGACCAGCTCGGAACCAGGTGAAACGGCTCTCTGGATGGCTAGGGGAGACTTGATTGCAACCAAAGATTGCAATCTGTGCGGCCATTGCAGGGTCTCCCGGTAATGAGGGCTGCAGAGCTCGTTACTTCCATAGGCGCATCTCAGACGACATGGGTCTGGCACTGTGAGAGCTGTGCATGCCTTCTGGTCAGGACATTTGTTCCTTGGCAGTGGACTACAAGAGGAATCGCTGGTACTACCACAGGGACCGGGTCGAAGCATAGCTATGCTCTTGGGCGCTCCGTCAATGCAGCACTGCAGCACCCTAGGAAGCCAGGTCGCTTGGTACATGTATACATGTCTGCATACGAAGAAAGCAGACGTTGATCCGCTTTGCTTGCCTTTTCCAACAAACCCCGAAACATGTGCTGCAGCCTGACAGGAGGGCGGAGGTCGATTTTCAGAAGGTATCTGGTCTTGCCCAGCCACTTTCACCTCAAGCCAATCGCAGGCGAGTGGCGACTTCTGATCCTTGTTTTTCGAGTCGGGACTTCGGTCCGTTCACTTCCCTGCCAGGTTGAAGACTATGTTTATGACCTGCTTCCCGACAATGCTGGCACGGGACTCTATGCCCTGCCCATGCCCCGCACCTTGCAGAACACCTTGGAGCATGTTTCCTGCGCTTCATGAAGACCTTAAGCGTCAGGTCGCTCAAGCCGTTCCGCTGAGTAGACATGGGTCAGAAGCATGGCGGACACAGCCGAGGCCATGTCTGGCCAGTATACCTGCGCTGGCGGCCGACATATCGCATCGCGAATTACAACACTATGTGGCGTGGCTGAGTCCCGGGATTTTTCGGCGCCTTCCTAGGCTTCGCGTTCGCTCAATCCTTCTTTCCTGCACTTGAGTTTGTTTGTGTTTGAGGTGTCCCCACGGCTGGAAGCAGTACCAACGTAACTGCTACCGATACATGGGCTGGTCCAACTTCCGCGGTGCCGAGAGCCGCTGCAATGTCTTCCAGGCTCACATTTTCATGCGGCTGGGCGGAACTGCTCCTTGAATCTCCTCAATTTTCGAGGGGCTTCTACACCGAGAGAGCGAGCGAGAGAGAAAGGTTTTGGCTCAAGGCCGCGTGTGCTCAATGTGTCACGCTAACGAAGACCCGATCCAACCACACCCGGGCACCTGACCTTAGTCCGTACTTTGCAGAGGAACGGAGCATCCCGATTTGCCGTCCACGGCGTTACCACGGTGCACATGAGCACCGGTACGCTTTCTCCACTCGACAGGCAGTGCGACTTGAACGTTGGCTTGTACTTAATCCTCTTTCCCTGTGGCGGCCTTTGTTTGCCTTGGAGGGCGCACTGCATGCAACATCGGCGCACTAGCGCGAGCGGGGGGAGAAGGGGTGGAGCTTGACATGCTCCCGGGAAGACAACCAAGATTTGAGTCTAACATTGCATTGCGGACGCGATGGGCGACTGCACACCGAGTGCTCGCGCGGTAATGTTGAGCTCCCGAGAGAGAACGGGAAAAATGCGAGAACGGAACAGAGAAAGAAACAGCACCACCTCGCCGGGTTGCAATTCGCTTAGTGCAGTGGGAAGGCCATCGTCGCGGAGGAGACCGATCGTGAGATTTTTTGCGAGTTTCATCTGCCTGATCTTAGGCCAGAGTCCGATGCGGAGTACGATTGGGTCGATGCCAACGTCGTGCGAGTGAATAGACACATGTTTGCAACCAGCCATAGGTTTTGCTGCCATGCTGCAGATTTGCACGCGGCACGGGTTCATATGTCGAACAGAGAGTGCTATGTACTGTAGGTACTTGCTGTCAGTACGGCTATGTTACGCTCTTTCACCGGGTCTAAGCCTCTGAAAAGAAGTCATCCCGATAAAGCTCCATAGAAGGCGACTGCATTCCTCAAAACCCTGAAGTGTTCCGCTGGCCTTCCATAGCAGCATTGGATCAACCCGGGCGAAAAAGCTGTGCGCAAGACAGTACTGCTCTTAGAAGCGACGTACCTGAACTGTTGAGGTTGGCACTGGCTGGGCGTCATCGGTTCAACCTCTGGTGGCTGGACCGGGGAGCAATCGGAAAAGGCATGTTTTGAATTACTTGACGTTCTTGACTGCGCGGCTCCACTCCGAAAGGACGGAGGATCCAACGAATGTCAATCGCTTGGATGGCAAGGAGAGAGGGCCTGGGCCTTTGCGGCTTTTGCACTAATCTTCTTTCGGAAACCCGTCCGGTTGTCTGTAGAGCCTTCTTTGGCTTGCACCATGCTGTTTAAGATATCAAAGGACTGGCTCCTGCCTTTAGCTTCGCAGGACCCCTTCCAGATCTCCAGCACGCTGTCGGCGCGGCCGTCGCCGTGGCACCGCATCGACCACCGCTGGAGACCATGCGACCTGTCGCAATTTTTCATGTAATCCGGAGCGGTGGTTGAGGCGCCTTTGTCCGAGGTTACATCTTCCACAGCCGGAACAGTTATTGGAGGCCTCGGCTCTAATCAGAGCCCAGAAATCAGAAATGCAACTTTTCAGACCAGAAGCTGGGTTCGATGTTGCCACACCCTCGCGGCATCCGTGCAATGGTCAAGACATGTTGCGACACATGCGCGCAAAACGGGAGGTATCATTGGCATGTGCAACATTGCCACGAAGGCAGCGTAGTGCGAGTTTTGCACGCCGCGATTCATTGTTTTATTTCATGTAGAACGAGCGTTGGGCTGCAGTGCCTGGTTGCAGGCCGGTACTTCATCTGCAAGATGCCTCTCAGGGCCCAGCCCACCTCGTGGTTCCATTTGGCGCAGTCAGGCACGGAGAGACATGTGAGCCGGGATTGCAAGTCGAGGGGAGTACAGCTTTCCATTTTGCGAATGCCTAGCAGGATACACATGTGGAAAGACCAGTTACAGGGACTTGGGCAGCAACGTGTCAGCAATCATCTGTCGATCCGCTAAGCCACGACAGCCAAATTGGTGTCGCTCTTGGTCCGTAGCCTGACAGGTACCCAGCTGTGTGCAAAAGCAGTGCAGAGCCCATTTCAGGTATCGGCTCTTTCACGCTCCAAGCATAGAGTGATGCATAAGTCTTGCTGCTGATCTTGCATCTTTCTTGGCAGCAGATGGCAGTATAGCTTTACATGTCCCAGAAGCATGTGCGCACGGCTTGTGGCCATCTGCACGTAAGTGTTCTGCATGCCGAGGTGACTTGACAATCTCCGGTTGTTACACAGCGTCACGGAACGATGCCAACTGCAACGGCCAGGGCTTCCACTACTACCCGATTCGGCTCGGCAAGTTTGGACAGTGCAGCGGCTGCAACTAGTGAAAGCTTCAGGAAGGTGTGCATGCATGCGTGACAGGTACAGGAAAGCAAATTTCATTCATGCCATAGCTAACTTTGTGGCCGTGCTTGACCTGATGCAGGTGCTTCTGTGGCACGGCCACAGATGTTCGTGATGACGGCACTTGCATTAGCAAGTCGGTCGAGAGTGTGCAGAATAATGCTGACTATAACCACATCTACATGCACCTCTGTTGCATCTCCTGTTGACCGCCGTCGCTAAATTCCTCGAATGTGTTCTCTTAGCCTGCTTCGGCCGGGTGATTTCCTGCGGGCAGGTTGCTAAAGAGACGGCTCGAAAGAGGAAGTCGGCTGAAGCCGCTACCAAGGTACAAGTTCTTTGAGTACTACTTGGCTGGTAATAACTACTGCTTGGCTGCGAACCTTGACGCATTTTTGTCAGCCTTGGTGAAGCCGGAAAGGTCAGGGAATGCACCGGGCGAAGCTCTGTATGCCATGCCGCTTTTGTATGACTCAGGGGTGGCCGCCGGGCTGAGGGTTCCGAATCCCCTGCCAAGACTCTGGGAACGTGCCGCTTGTTCAAAAGCTTGATGTTGAAACTTATTGCGTGCGAGTTTTCCTTGATTGTTTATGTCCTGTCTGATTCGCATCTTTGATTTGTGAGACATGCAGTGCGCTGAGGTCAAGCGGCATGCTCGTCCGATGCATACTGAAGCCTGGCCGGATGGGGATAGGCTTATCATAGGCATGCTGAGCTCGGGGCTTGGGATGTGAAGGGCCGGGCTTACGCCCAGGCCATGGTTTCGAGTTCTACGCCAACTCCAAGCACGAGGATTCCAAGTGCTGGTTGTTCTCGGGACATAAGTCGCCGGGCCAGAATTTGAGCTTGCAGAGCGGGGCATGCAGGTGCAAGCGCTTCCAGATGCTGTTTTCGGGTAGTGGCACGTCAGTGGAGTTCCGGCCGCAATCTGAGGCGAGACGGTCACATCATCCCAGTTCGAGCTTTCACGGGGCGCCGATACAAAGATGCAGTGTGCTATATCAAGGCTGGGCAGTACACTTTCTTGCTGGTACGGATCCGATCGGACTGCAGAGACCAAGATGGAGCGTGCCGAAATCAGGCAATTCTTTTTTTTTGGCTGTGTTGTCGTCGCACGAACTTTCCTTCGTGACTTTGCTTCACTTGATACACTGTGTTTTTCAATTTCGGAGTTGTTGCGCAAGCTTCGCAACATGAGAACATTCCTTGAGCTACATAGTTAGACGAGTCACTGCGCATGTTCGATCCCGGCAGGATGTAGCGTGCAAGTGGCATTACAATCACAGTGTCAGCGCAAACGGTCGCACCACATCGTAGCATAATCCTGCCCGGCAGCGGAAGTTGTATGCATGGCGTGGACACCACCCCTCCCCATCATATTCAGGCTAAAGATGTTAACCAATTTCACACTTTTGGATCGTGAAATACAGCTCACTCGTCTCGCTCTCCCCGATTTTGGTGTGTGAGTCGTGGTTTGGAAGGCAGAGGGAGCAGGTAACTCAAGAGACCGCATAGCTCCCCGGTGCGGCTACAATCGGCTAGTTCCGACGCGTGTCGCTCGTTGGTGATTGTAATGCGCGGCAGTTTCTGCTGGGCTGGATTTGGTGTGCCGAGCCGGGCTGGCGTTGGCAGCTTTCTTACCCTAACCATATCGACGTTGACCTAATCGAACCTGGCACCTCTGTTTGTTTTAATTCAAGGTCTGTACCCGGCTCGACTCGTTGCTGGGGCCGTGGCTGTGGCCGTTGATGCTGCATGTTCTGTCCTCTGAGGCTGTCACGGGCGCTTGGCCTTCTAAAGTTGCTCATGGTCGGCAATTCCGGTGTATGATGCTGTCACCTACAAAACTGTGCACCCGATGCAGGCTCCGTATCTCGAAGATGGATGTTCGAACGACTATGGAATCCCGGGCTATAAGTTCTCGCACTTGGGCATCTCATCTGAGATTGCTTACGGGAGGCCTTGCTTGATCATGCATCATGTTGGGGTGGGTTTCTCTTCTGCCAGACTCGTCGCTTCCTTAGGAACTAGACATGGTCGTGGTTTGCAGATTCTCTTGTGCTTCTTGCTGCACGTATGATGTGGAGATTTTGATGAAAGAGCCCAGGCTACTGGTACATGCATATCCGCACCTCTGCGGGCGATGCCAGCTTATCTGCTTGTGCTACGCAGTGCGACCGTGCACGTTATGCATGCATCGGCTTCCACTTGTTTGAGGCCCCTGGACGGGTTTTGAACGGTTTTGAGTGGGTGTAGTTGCTCAGTGTGCTGGTTAAAAGTGACCGGTTGCTTGTCCTGGGCTTACGGCGGGTCTGTGGTGCGTCTGCTGGACCGCCATTTGAGGGAGGCCTCAAAGCGGCCGAGGCAGTTAAGTGACAGATGCAGGTCGCTGCGTGTGCTGTGTCAAAAACTCATTGCTTAGCCTAGACCTTCGCGGCACCTCCATCATCTCCATCCCTAGATTTAGTTGGGTTCTGTCAACAAGTTGAGGACGGAAATGCAAGGCACTGTTACCTGTGCCTTGGCTTGAATAATATTCCCCCCACGCACAGACATTCGCGCACACTGTCGATGCATCCAGCGAATCAAACTCCATCCCGTTGATCAGCATGATCTGCACATTTTCAGACCGATCCCTGTAACCATGCGTTTGGCACGAAAGCATACCTCCCAAGGTACAAACAAGAGCGAGCCTTCCATTGGTCCGTCAGCGATGGGCGGGCCAAAGCCTTTGTCAAATGTGCCTGGCTAAGATGGGGACACGTTGCTGCTGTTTGGTTCCAAACGACCATGGTATGGATGGAAGCTGGAGCAATCGAGCTGTTATCCAATGGTCTTTCTTGCGCACGTAGGGTAATCACTTCCCCCTTTATTAAGCACCACGCAAATAATAAGCACACATTGGGGCGAATCCTCCCGAAATCAGCCACGCCCGTTGAAACCTATTCTGAATTAGGGGGAGTGTTTCGAGGCTCCAAATACCCTTAAAGCACAGGCAGAGCAAGAGCAAAAGCAAGAGAAGGTGTTAGAGCAAGAGCAGGAGCAAGAGCAATAGTGGGAGCACGGCAAGAGCAGCAGCAAGAGCACAACAAAAGCGAGAGGGGAGTAAGAGCAAGAGCGGGAGCAAAAGCGGGAGCAACAGCAAGAGCAGGAGCAGGCGCAAGAGACGCAGCGCGGGAGCAAGAGCCAGAGCAGGAGCAAGAGCACGACCTTCCGGTGTTGCTTCAAGAACATTACCAGTGTCAATCCATCAGTTTCGGTCTTGTGTCCACATAAACTAGTTACACAAGCCTTTTGCACCTTCGGTTCGATGGGCAGTCAGCCGCCGACCAACCCGCTAAGTTGTCTTCGTTGTCCGAAGAGCTGTTGAAGCCTTCTGGGTCAGCCCAACCCTGATCTCGCCGACGATAACCTGAGCTAAGGCAAACAGCCAACTTACCATGCCAACGATCAAAGCCGGGAGCCGAGGAAGGCCTAGATATCATGTGGGAGAAAAAGCAGAAGAGAGTGTTAATCGTTTCTCAATGTGTTTGCAGCGGCTGTCAGGGTTTGACAGGATTGACAGTGTTGCAGAAGGTGCGTGCATCTTGGCGCTAGCCGGGGTCAAGTCCCATCATCATCATCATCATCATCATCATCAGCATCATCATCATCATCATCATCATCATCATCATCATCAGCGTCATCATCATCATCAGCATCATCATCATCGTCATCATCATCATCATCTTCAGCGTCATCAGCATCATCAGCCTCATCGTCGTCGTCATCGCCATCGTCATCGTCATCGTCATCGCAACGTGTCATGGTGGTGCCACTGCCTCGACAATTGCAGACTGTCTGTTCTCGCCTGGGGTGGCCCCGTCCGCTCTCGGCCAAGGTGTCGGCTGGAAGCATTTCTCGGACCACTGCGAGGTCGCTCTGCACATGTCAAGTAAGAGCTCCATGGATTACAACAACGGCCTGCTGCACAATGCAGGGTATGCAGTATCTGAGCGACGTTCCTTTCAGTCGTGTTGAATACGGAAGCTGCTTCAATTGTGCAAGGAGAAAGGCCAGCGGCTATGCAGCTATCAGGACCCGGAATTGAAATCACTGCTGGCCAACGACGCCCACTCTTCTTCCACAAATCCGTTTCGAGGAGATTTGTCCAGCCGGACGAGGCCGCGGGCCTGTGGGAGGAAGACAGCCTCTCGGCATCTGTGGGCTGCCGCGCCCTAGGCCCTGGGTAGTCCCCAGGCCCCCAAGCCTTGAGTGCCGTCTTGCAAGTCGTAGGGACGAACATGAAGCGGGATGGAGGCATGGCATATGGGAAACCTGGTTGATAGCCTGGGGCCTAGGGCCGCAGTGCAAACATTGCAGCCGAGGGCGCAAACGGATGCCTGGTGCCCCATCGTGGACAACAAAGCTCCAAACTACGTTCGGGTTGGGAACGTTGGGACCGTCTGCCAGAAGCTCACGGAGTTTGGGGCGCTCGCTCGGCAGCCGCTTGTGTGCTTCAGGTAACGTGCAGAGCAGCTATGAAGTAGTGGATAGTTTTGCGTTTCAAGTTCACTTCGCTGGCCAGAAAGGAGAGACAGATGGCCTTTGGCGGACAATCGGCCTGACTTGAAGGATGCCTTCGCTTGCTGTGACGCCTAGCCCAAGTTCACCGTCGGCGGCTCCTGCTTCGTTCTTCTGGGAGAGGAAGGCTTCCTGCTGCCATCTAAACGGATGAGGCAACATGCACTTGAAGATGAGACGTCGTACCCAGCTGGCAGCAAAACATGGCCCCGACCTGTGGGTTAGTGCAAGTTAGTGTCTTCTCTGAGTGATTGGAACATGGCAGCACTTCGAGTTGTTCAAGGCGGGTTGGACAGCGAAAATCTGTCGTGTGCTCTGCAGCCGTTTGGCTTCAAGAACTGACTGGAGCTACAGGTAGTTGAGATCTGTGCTAGTTCTATGCGAACTTGTGCTTGTGCTTCATATGCCTGCCCTCAATATGAGATAGAATCGAATCTAATACCATCACAAAAATCTATATTTATAAATATATAGAATATGGGAGTACCCGAAAATAGAGATACCTTATTTTGGAATCCTTATAATAAAGATCCTATTATTGAAAAATACTATATCAGGGTCCCCAATTTTCGGAAACCCCCATATAGATATGAATTAGATTAATGAATATAAATCGAAATATTTATAGATTATTTCAATCTATTTGCTTTCATAAAAAATTACTTCTAAATAATTTTCTGCAATTTATTTTATAATAACGGAAGTTTCTAGATATTAGTATTATATAAATATTAGGTTTATAATAAATAAAAAATATTTTCAAATTTAAATATAAAATCGTTATTCTCGATTAAATTTTTTTTATAATAAAGAATATATCTTCTATTTAAGCTAGTATCATATGATTTGAATTGAAATAAAATATATTTCATTTTATATAGTATAATTCTAAGAGCAAATTAATTCGATATTATATTTTTTATTTTCTTTTTTGGGCGTGATTATTAATTTTTATAGATATTAGATATAGTTATAAATATAATCGATAA
>CAJNDV010022936.1:8974-41069 GCA_905221635.1 Symbiodinium sp. CCMP2456
TCAGGTTTCAGCCATGTCTGATAAATAACGGAGATGCAGGTAACTACCCAAGTGGTGCGCTACCCAAACGCCATGGGTTTAGGGCTTAGGGTTCAGGGCGCAGGGGTTGAGGGTTTAGGGCTTGGGGGTTTAGGGGTTTGGGGGAGAGCACCCTGTTTGGGACCAAAAGGCCCTATAGATTTGGGCACTTCGATCAACAAGGCCAGCCAGAAATCCGACAACTGGAATGGCTCCCGCGCTGCTTGCAGGTAGGACTGCGTGGAAAGCCACCATGTAGATGCTGATTTCCAACACCTATCCTAAGGGTCCAAGTACCTAATAATCAGATACTCTCCCAAATACTAACCTACAAAACTACTATCCGTAAGCCAAGTACCTAATTATTAGGTCCTTTGGACCAGCAAGTGAAGTACAGTTCTTGCAGCCCTGTTTATCACAACAAACAGTTTACCAAGCCTGAAGTTAACACAATTTGTTTTGTCCATAAATGTCATGCCGTGATAAGCCCCCAAGCCAGTAAGCATTCAACCCGACAACTTCAATATTACTAACCCTAAACCTAGACACTTAACCCAAAACCCAAGACACTAACCCTAAACCCTAGACGCTAAACCCCACACCCTAAACCCTAAACCCTGAAGCCCTAAACCCTACAGCCCGAAGCCCAAGATCATCTGCCTGCCGGCAGCTCTGAGCTGATGCCATATCCTCTACCACACCGGTCCCGTTCACCTCAGGGTGCTCCGGGGTCCGTAGATCTACAAGGGCTTAGAGGGATTTATAAGGGTTTCTATAAGGGTTTAAAGGGACCTTTCAGGGTTTCTAGTAGGGTTTCTATAAGGGTTCAAAGGGATTTATAAGGGTACTATAAGTGTTCTGTAGCGGGCGATCTACGGAACAATCCTAAACCCTAAACATGTATCATGTAGCGTTGGGGATTTGGGGTGTGCGGTTTAAGAATTGAGGGCTTGGGGTATCGGGTTTCGATGCTAGCGAATAATGTCTGGGGTCTGCGGCTTAGGGTTTGGAGTTTAGGGTTTAGGGTTTAGGGTTTAGGATCCAAGGCATAGGGCGTACCAGAGCTCACGACGGCCGAAATCTCCAAGCCCAATGAGGGACTAAGGCTGAAGGGGTTCACAGGAGTATGCTTAACATAAAGTTATAAGGCTTGGCCGCATATTAAATATTCCTCATCCAAAGGTAGTTAGGGGCTACATCGTGCGCGCTACACGGAACACCCAACCCACATGGGAGTTTAAGGAAGTTGCATTCCAAAGGACAGGAACCCGACCTTGAACAATTAGAGCAGGATCTTCTGGCGTTTTGTGGGGCTTATAGGCTGTGCAAGGCTTTAAACGGTTTTATGGCAGGCGATCGACAAGTTTGAATACATGGGGATGAACAGGGTGGTGGGGTGTGCGATAGACTACGTATATGGTATTGCGAAAAATTCAAGCCTCTTGGAGAGCTGATACCCAGTATTCAAGAAGTAGTTTAAGATGTAGTCGGCTTAGGGCAAAGGAAGTCTTCTCCCTTAATTCCGAAAGAAGAAGCTCGCTGCTGGATTCTTGCTGTTGGTCATCCGTCGCAGTGTCTTCAGGCTACAGGTCCATGCTTTAGGGGCCAGTTTTGGATTTCCCGTGCACCTCCGAGTTGAAAAGCCGCCGCTACAGGCCACAAAGTCCCACCTCCCGGACCTCTGGTCCGCAAACCCTGCTCCGCCAGGGGCAAGGCCGTGATCCCGCCGCAAGGCAGTACCAGCTGTCGCTGCATGGCCTCTTCCACACCAACCCTAAGCCCTGAACCTAATCCTGGACCCGAAGCCCACCTATAATTAGACTCCATTGTAGTTCGTTGTCTTGACTAACCACGTTTATGGTTAGGATCCTATAGTCTCAATTTGTTTAACCTAAAAAGGAACTACAATGGAGCTGGTCTTCGAAGGGATTCATGCGTTGCTGGTTTAGGGGTTGAGGGTTTTAAGGTATAGGGTTAGTTAGAGTTGAGACTTTCGAATTCAACGTGTGGGCTTTTCGGGGGTGCTTCTGCTCCGTGTGTTAAGAACCACCAGCATGTTGTGTTGCAATAGCTCGGATTGGAAGGCCTCCGTGTTGAAACTTCGTGAAGCGTAAGCTTTCCGCCCCATGCTACAAGCTTTGCACATTCCCTCACCTGCGCAGTTGGACCCTAAACCCTAAACCCTAAACCCTGTGACAGCTGGATCTGAACTTCAAACCTCTCGCCAGGGCCCCCAAGGTCCCATTGACAGGAGCCCTCAGGGTCCTCAACAGGCAAGGGTCGTAGGGCCTTGCAAGGCAGTAGCACTGTGATTTATGATGTTTGTCGAGGCCTGCAGAAAACTGGCCTCGCATAGAGACTGCATCACTGTTCCTCAAAGTATACAGGCTTTGTTACGACCTAAGGAACACTCACGAATGAATGGGTATTGGGCTCTCTGACTTCTATGTGCTCCTGCAACCTCGGGATGCATGTGTATCGCCCCATCGGTGGAATGAGCGTCTGTGATGTCTGTAACTAGAGGCAACTGTCGGGCAAAGTTAGAAGCCCTGCTAGGTTAGCTCCATGAACTCCTCCTAAAGTGCTTATGAAACTTTATGGTTTGGGGTTCAGGGATATGTGGCATGCAGGAGCATGCTTATAGTTGCGTCAGCGCGGAACACTCTCGAGGTTCTTCTGCTCTTAGCCAGCCTTCACGAACTCTCTCCCACGCGTCTCGTCCGCAGACATAGATGCCAAATAGCCAGCAGAATCGCTACCCGGACAGGCCTCAAGATCGTTCTTTCAAAGTTCAACGTGCTTTGCTCTGAAGCAGGTCGCTTACGTAGCAATCGTTAGTTTATAGGGCTCAGGGTTACTTCATACTAACTGGGCATCTTTATCTCAATCGGATGATGGCCGGGCTGATAGCAGAGATGGTGACTATGGTGGCTGCGAAAACGGCGATGTCCATACTGCTGTGCATGTTAAGTAAGGGTGCTGTTTACAGAGCTGTGAATCACAACAATCGTGAACGTTTTTTCCTGCTGTTGATTGCGCACAGCACGCACTTCCTTTTCAGGGATTTAGAAAGTTGATCGCTCTGTACGAGTCGAAACAGGGTGGTTTTCAAAGGCATTGCTTTTGATACGATTTCCCCAACCCAAAGCCCTACAAGCTCAAACCCGAAGCTTTCCTACACCACCCAGAAACCCCTATACCGTTCCTAAGCCCGAAGGTCCTTCTTTGGACCCTTACTTGGAGGTTCATGGGACTTCGTAAGTTTCGTAAGTACAAGTATAAGTACCTTAATTGGGGTTGGAAGTAGAAGTAGACCGAAGAATAGTGACCTTGCTTATAACCTGAATCACTAAGTCCCGTGATCCTTGAAGTAACCCCGTTATAGAACCCCTAAAAGATCCCCTAAAAGATCCCTTCAGGGACCCCTTTGAGGAACTCTTGAGCCTTAATGGCCCTAGTTACTAAGCCTCATGAAGCTTTAGGCAAGTGGGGTCGACTGGGCTCCGTGCAGAAGGCAGCTCTGAGGCCTTCGTCAGCGGCCTTGGAAACGGTCGTCAAGGCCCGCAGAGGTTTAGGGTAGAGTTAAGGGATTAGCATTTGGTTTGGGGTCCATGGATTATCGATCCTGGGCTATAGCTTATACGGTTTACTAAACCTTATGGATTAGAGCTAAGCTTTAAGCTTTAGAGTTTGGAGTTTATAGTTCAGGGTTTAAAGCTTAGGGTTTAGAGTTTGGAGTCTAGGGTTTATGGATTAGTTCAGGTGTTAGAGTTTGGAGCTTAGGGTCACGAAACCCTTTGATTAAGCAATATGCCCCAGGCATAGGGCTTTAGGTAGGGTTTTACAAGAGCTTTAGACGAAAATTCTCCTATCTTCAATGACAAGGAATCCTCCACTGGGTTGGACCTTTCCAGCCTGTGAGAAATCTTCGTAAATAGGACCCCCTAGGCCCAGTAAGGACAAAAAACCAAAAAGGTCCCAAAGGCCCAGTTCATATAGCCCTCAACCCTAAACCCTAAACCCTAAACCCTAAAACTGATTCAAGGTGCGTTCCTTGAATAAAGTGCTACGGAGCCTCTGTCCGATATGCTACAGTTCGCGGCTCAGGCCTTTCAAGGATGGTGTAGGATTTTAGGGTTTAGGGTTTGGGGTTTAGGGGTTTAGGGTTTAGCGTTTAGGGTTTGGGGGTTTAGGGTTTGAACTTTAGGGTCTATAGGGTTTCGTGAGGGTCAGAGTTTGGAAAGTTCAGCTTTTGCCGCTTGGGTTTCGCGTCACTGGGGGATTTCGGGTTTGGGGTGTCGGGGTTGAGGGCTGTCGAAGGTTCCTGGAGTTTACCTATTACAGTCTCCATTGAAATTCCTTTTGCGGGTTAGCCAAATTTATTTTATAGGATCCTTACCATAAAAATGGCTCGGCCAAACAGGGAACTAGAATGGAGACTACAGGTAGGACCCAACGCAAGGAAACCAAGGGCTGAAGAAGTACCTTAACTTCCCAGAAATGAAACCAATTTGTTCAAGGACATATACAAGACACTTATACTGAGGAATCTGAGGTTCTTTTGTTTATGGCTTTAGGTTTTAGGTTTCAGCTTCTTTGCCCCACCAGCACTCGATGCCTTCTGCGGAACCTGATAAGTTTCCTCGAAAGCGCAAGGGTCACTTGTCAGGCCTCCATTTACCGTTGAGGGCTTACATGCACCCATCCTGACCTAGCCGTTTAAGGTTCCTTATTATGGTTTCCTTATATAGGTCCTTAAAACGGTAGCTCCTTTGGATTAAGGTAGGGTTTACGGATGACGGTGTTGTTGGGATTTAGCTTCAGGATTTCCGCTGATGCATCGACTGCATTGAAAACCGAAACCAGGCTTCCAGCCGAAACAACTTCGCCATGTAAAGGGTCGTCAGAACAATCGCACAAAGCAATAAGTGAAACAACTTGATCTGTGAAGCCCCTAA
Source organism: Symbiodinium sp. CCMP2456 (assembly GCA_905221635.1). Classification (NCBI taxonomy): domain Eukaryota; class Dinophyceae; order Suessiales; family Symbiodiniaceae; genus Symbiodinium; species Symbiodinium sp. CCMP2456. Next base: position 13,951 of record CAJNDV010022936.1, read on the forward strand.
TACCCTAAACCCTAAACCCCAAAAGCTCGCACTACAAACGCACAACTTCACCACCCTAAGCCCTAAACTACTAACAAACCCTAAACCCTAAACCCTAAGCCCTAAACCCTAAACTACTAAACTGATCGTTCGGGCACCTCGCATCGAGGCCCGAACCGAGGGCACAGCCACTCCGGAGGCATGTCCGTGTCACCCTGCAGCATTTAATGTAGGGGCCCTAAATAATTACATATATCCTTTTGGGGGTTCCTTATTACAAGTATAGCATAGTATACCCCAACACCCTATTCTGATTATCTTATAAAGCCCCTGCGCCCTACAGTACAGTCGTTTGATTCCTGGTCTTTCAGAAGGGTTGTATACAGGTTCCAGGGCTTCAACTTAGCATCCGGGAAGTCAAGAACAGCTGTTTCGGCGCAGTCCCAGAGTGGACTCTAGGGTTTAGGGTTTAGGTTTAGGGTTTAGGGACTCTTGAACCCCTGTCATATCCCAATGTTTGTTGTCCATGCAGGGTTTAGGGTTGTTCATCTACAATAGTCCAATGTTAAGTTGTCTGTACAGGGTCTAGGGTTGTTCATCTACAGTTTTTGGCGCGAGGCTTTAGGGAATTGTAAAGAGTTTCTCCTAAAAGGCACGAACTCAACAACTACCCCAGAGCTCTGTGGGTCGCTTAAGGCTTCGCTGTAGGATTTTGTCCTTAATCACCCTGGGTCCGTTACGGTGGCTGATGCTACAGACGTCTTCTTGTGCGTGAGCTCCTTTATGGGCTTGCAGAACCCTGTAGACCAGTTTAGGGTATAGGCCCCATGGACATGTGCCGAGTTTCTCGTTCGTCTGAAAAGGCCTCTAAGGGCCGCGCACAGTCCCCAGTACAAAAGCTTGGACTAACTTACAATTCAATATAATGTACAGCAAAATAGCCAAGAGAATACATATGAAATTGCAGCATTTTTTTATTCTGTTTGTCAGAGTGCTACACCCCAATCCCGTGCCGGACGGGCCGGGATCTTGGTGGGGTCGCAGCGCCCGATGCAGATGGGCGTGTCTGCCTGCAGTCATCTGTAGGGTTGTAACTAGCGACGACGAGTGGCCTTAGTTTTTAGAAAAAAATTCTATCATTGGACAAGGATTTCAACCGCAGTGCATACAGCTCGAAGACTCACGTGCCGTCGGAAGATTCAGTATGGATGTAAAAACAAATAATTATATATATATATATATACACACACACACGTACATATACAAAATACACAAAATCACACAAGCATGGCGTCGAAGATCGAAACGGTTTGGACTACATCGAAACGGTTTGGACTACAGGATCGGCCGGTTTTGCAGGGCTTCGGCTTCGAACGATTGGGGCCTCCAGTCTGTGTCTGCGGAATATGGAGCCCAAGGTTTAGTGGGTTACTGCACCTTACATCTAAACCCTTATAGCAGCCATGACCTCGTAACCTACGAATTAAGATATATGGCTCTTAGGAGCTCGTTCGCGCCGAACTACCCCAAAAAGCCCCAAGCCCTGGAAGGTCAACCCAAAACTCTGCCCAAACCTTCAACCCTGAACACCAAGTCCGGAATCCAAAGGCCTTGCAATCCTAGGCGTCAAGCATCCTGAGCCCTCAACCATCAACCTTAAAACTTCGACGTCCTAGACCCTATCCAAGATCGTAGTTATGAAGCTATGCTATAATGGACCATATACCCTAAACCACCGATATTCGGTTCTTGACTGGAGGCCCCTGTGCAGGATCCGCAGATCAGTCGGCCCCAACTCCTAAACCCATACTTGATAGGCCGCAAAACCCTGAAACCCCTAAACCCCCTAAACAAAAACCCTAAACCCTTAAAGACCCATAACCGCCTGCCCTTCAAGCCACAAAGTACCAAACACCCGCAATGAACCCTCTGAGCCCTGAGCCCGAACTCCCACACGACATCCCGGGGCTCTGGCAGTGGCTCGGACCCAAGAGAGGTTGAACTCTGAACCTGGTTGTGTCTTGGGTGTAGGGTTTAGGATTGAAGGTTTCGGATTTAGGTGGCTCGGGGGTAGGGAAGTATGGGGGTTTTAGGGTTTAGGGTTCAGGGTTTAGAGGTGGGCCTATGGTGTACACCGGGGTTGATGAGAATGGCGAATTTGGGTTAAGATCCTGCAGTAGAGAACTTAAGGCTCTCGGGTAACTCGGGATGACTTAGGCTTGAAAGCTTTGGCCTTTTCGGCCCCTAAATACTAAACCCAAAACCCTAAACCCTAAACCGATTTTAGGCCACTTCTTCCAACCGTGGGTGTGTGTCAGGAGGTCCAAAAACTCTAAGTCGCACCGCTGGGCTGTAGATGTAGGTTCGGGATTCGGGATCATTCACTTCGAGTCTGAGCAAGCAGCATACCGCAGCTCCTATGCGTTTTCGTGCAGAAAGTATATGGGGGTTTCCGAAAACAGGGGACCCGAATTTGGTACCCTAAATAGTCGGATCCTTATTATAAGGACCCCCAAAATAAGGTACCCATCAATTTTCGGAAACGCCCATATGCCAACTGCTGAAGGCCATTCAGATCTGAAGTTGGGGCGAAGTCTTTCGGGCTCCGCACGAGAAGTTCAGAGTTCTTGTTTTGAAAGCCTACATCCTAACCTCCGGCTCCACCTCTACCCACTCGCAACAATACAGCCTAAATGATCACGATTGGTTACCATAAGGGCTCCGTTTATGGGTAATTCCGGACGGGGCGGCCTGGTAGAGCTTTTGGTTTTCAGTGTTGGGAGTCTTGTTGATCTTGAGCAACATGGGGGGGGACGAGGGGGGCCTGAATAAGTGCCAATGTTCTTCCTAGGGGGTTCCTTATCAAGTTAACACAACTATGACTATTGGTTTAGGGTTTAGGGTTTAGGGTTTAGGGTGTCTCCACTCTTATATACCTCGCGACCCCATTCTAACTATTAACACTCCTATATTCGATCGTGAAACCTGTGCACAGGGCCTGCAACTCTCAGCTCCCCGCATCCCCCAGCAGCGCATCCTGATTGCACCCACACCTCGGCTGAGTAATCAATGGCTATAGAACTGGCCATGACGTGAGTTACCTGAGTATTGCTACTTGGGACATTGAAACAAGTAGAAATAAATTGCTACTTGGGACATTGAAACAAGTAGAAATAAGCTGACGGCTAACCGTATAATATCAGCAAAGATTCTATCTATCAGCAGACCCACTCCCGCTTCGGAGTTGGTCTGGGACACCTGGGCTTCGGGGCCTTTCGCACTCCATGAAGCCCTAAAGGCGAATATAAGCCTGAACCCAAAATCTTAGACCCTAAGATATCCCACCAGAACCTACTTTTTTGTAGGGCCCCTACAACTCTAGGACATATAATAAGCGACTACCAAAAAAGTGGGTTTTGGGTAGGTTAAGGTAAACCCTAAAGAACCAAAGATTAACCCTGAACCCTAAACCCTAAAATCCTAAAACCCTAGGCCCTAAAACCCTAAAACCCTAAACCCTAAAACCCTAAAACCCTAGGCCCTAAACCCTATGGGAAAATGCCGACCTGGGGGCCCTGCCGAGCCGTTGGCTGCCGCAGCACCGTCGGCGCAGGAACCCTGGAGCACACTGCCGCCTCGTTCGGCTGTTAGGGGTTTGGGGTTTCTTCATGGTGTAGGGTTTAGGGTTTAGGGTTTAAGGGTTTAGAATTTAGGATTTAGGGTTTAGGGGTTTAGGATTTAGGGGTTTAGGATTTAGGCTTTAGGGTTTCTTCATGGTGTAGGGTTCAGCGTTTAGGATTTATAGGGTCCGCAAGAGTGTGTGTCTGCGTGTGATTCAGGGAGTGAGGTGCAATTTGTGGTGCAATGCTTGGTTTAGGTTTTAAAAGGCGTGGACGATGGTGAACGAGCCGCTGGCAATTTGGTGCTTGGAGTCGGGTTTGAGGTTTTGGCGTCTATGGTTTGGAGTTCAAGTCTTGGGGCTTTGAATGTTACAGAATGAGGATTAGGGCTTCGTGTCGCTCGGTCGTAGTTGCCATCGTCATCGTAAGCCGCAGTTGGTTGCCACGATTCATCGCCATCTACTCTGCACCCTGAACCCTAGACACCACACCTCCTCATCTTCATCGCCACCAACATAATAATCCTGGAAGTTGGTGAGTTCCTGTAGATGCCTTTGCCTTCGGCAGCCTGACGCAAGGACCACTGTCATGGCTCAGAATCCACAGTAGTCAACCTAGAGGGTCCATCTATACTACCATTATGAGACTAAGTCCCCAAGCCCATAATAAGGATGGCCTTTTGGGACCTATTTCCACAATGGTCGTATGGTATGGACCCCTCTGGGTCATAATTATTAAGGCCTCTATGCGGCTCTACAGGGATTTATAAGCTTCTCAGGGTCCAAGGAGCCAAATCATCAGAAATTTGGGATAATCATCGTAGCACCCTGTGGGTAAGCACCGAATAGTAGTAGTAGTAGTAGTAGTAGTAGTAGTAGTAGTAGCTCCAACCTTCAGGGTTGCTACAAAATTCAGCAACGGTCAGTTTAGGATTTAGCGTGCTTAGGGTTTAGGGCGTTTAGGGTTTAGGGTTTACGGTAATAGCTGTAATGCTGCACCTCACAGGTTTTTCTCTAGCCCCTTCGATTCAGATCCCCAGATGCCGATTAAAGAGACTCAGCCCCGATCCTGCACCCGAACCTAAGCCAAGACCGCACGAGCGCTTCTCCAAATGCGAGCCCCTCGAAAACCGACAGGATAATTAGGAATTTTCGTGGCTTCAATGCCTGAGCCGCAAACCCTAGGATTAGTTGCATGTTGGTTTATGTGCTTTGTGACCGCGAGGGAGTTGGGAGCTTCGGGACTAGAGTGTTGGGGTTGTAGGGTTTGCGATTTCTGCGAGGGTTTAGTTTAGTTTAGACTTAAGGTACTAAAGCAGTGCTTCTGTTCTGGATGCTGGGATCTAGGGCTAAACCCAGGAGCGCAAGAAATCTACACATATCGGAATCCTTTGCACCGACTCGACTCTAGGAGACCCCCAACCCGAAACCTTAGAGCCCCAAAGCCCTAAACAACCTTTATTAAACCTAAAGCCCCGACCCCTACACAAGCCTACAGTACCAATCAACAAACAGCACAACCCTAAACCCTAAAGCCTGAACCCGAAACAGCCCTAAACCCCAAACGGCCCCAAAGCCCCGAACCCTACTACCCCCAAAAACATCCTGCGCTGTCTGAGCTGTAGACTGAGACATAGCGGAGTCCTCAAGCTTCCGATGTCACGTAGCCTCGGTCCCCCGGGGCGCATGGCAAGGCTCCAAACGACTTGTTTTGAGCTTTTTGTGCTCGATGCGATGTATCTATGAATGCATGTCTGTATGCCTGTATGCCTGTATGTCTGCATGTATGTATATATGTATCTATGTGTGTATGCATGTATGTACATAGACTTGTCTTCAAAATTAAGTTTCATTGTAGTTGATGCTGTTCATGCTTGTGATGTTGTATGTTTAAGGTTTTGCTTACATGTTAGTCTCGTTTGCTGAAGGGAATAGCGGACTAATCTAGGCCCTCTAAAGGAAAGGATGCTTATTCTGATGACCCGTGAACCCTAAACCCTAAAACCCCAAGTGCTTATCCTGCAGTTCGGAGCTCCGGCTCAGGTTTTGGGGTCCAGTGTATACCATAACACCGTAAAGCCTGCGTTTCATGGGTTCCTTCGCATGTATTCCTTGTACAAGTCCTTAAACCGGTGAGCTCTTTGGGGAAAAGGTAGGGTCCGGTTGAGGGTTTCGGTTTGGGATTTTGGCATGACAGGTTCGGCTTACGAAAAAAGCAACAGTTCCCCAAACTCAAGCGTGCCTGTCCCGATTATAGAAGTCTGAAGCCTTAAGTCCCTTTAGGGTTTAGGGTTTAGGGTTTAAGGTTTAGGGTCTAGGGTTTAGGGTTTGCAGAAATTATTGCTGCTGCGCTCTGAAACATGAGACTGCATGGAATGTCCCAGACGACGTGGAGCAAGAGATGTAAGGGCAAGGCCATGCAAAAACTTTGGACCCCTGCTTGAACTAAGCCCTAAACTGCAAACCTTCCGTATACCCGAAACCCTGAACCCAAGGCCCTAAGATCATGCACAAGAGTCCAACAACCGAGTCCGGATCAACGTCACCGTCCCTGACGTCTCGTTGCAGCTGTACATCCTGGCCGAGAATCGCGTTGGACTCTACGGCTGTTCTTGGATCTATAGGGTTTAGGTCCAGGGGTTGCAAGCTTCAAGGTTCTGAAGGATGTTCCCTACTCTCTGACGCGTTCGTGCCTTGTGAACCCTAAGCCCTAAGGCCCCAAACCGGGCTACCTAGACATCAACCGGGGGCCTTCCAGAGAGCATGCTGGTGGCGAAGAGCGCAAAAATCAGGAGAAAGAGAAGAGCCACAACCTCGGTCTCAGCGGGTTTAGAGGTTAGGTTTAGGGCCTAGGTTCGAGGTTTTAGGGTTTGGAGTTTTAGGGTTGATGATGCGGTTCATGCTTTAGGTTTAAGGGTGCTTTGGCAGAATCACATGCAAGCGTAAAGGCATGAAGCAACAGCGAAGTGACACCACAAGTACTGCCTCGTAACGATGTTCTTCCTCCTTGCCGATGGCGATGCAGATAAGCAGCAGCAATGAATGTCTGTGGACATCTCTCTCTCTATCTATATCTCTATAAATATATATATATATATATATGTCGGCTCTATATATATATATATGTATGATTCCAAGTTTTACTTGCATTTACCAGAGTGCCACAGCCCTGGGGTGAGGTTTGCGGGTGTGGGCACGGGGAGGCTTTTCGGAGGCATCGGGTGTCTTTTCTGCGGGGCAATCCTTTTGATAACAATCTAGCCACAAAGCCCTAAACCCCAGAACTCCGGATATCTGAACTCAACTGCAAAACCCTACACCCTCCCGGATCCCTGCCTGCAACCCTGTCTGACCGTGAATCGAGAGTCATCAAAACCAACACGACTTCTGAAAATCGGGCGTCAGGTTGAGTACGGTTGAAGCGCACATGAGAGCACATAGTTAGGGCTTAGGGTTTAGGGATCTGGGGCACCAGAGAAGACGCAAACGCAGATTAGATCACATAGTTAGGGTTTAGGATTTAGGGTTTTGAGTTAAGGGTTTAGGGATCTGAAGCACTAGAGAAGACCTAACCCTAAACCCTACACCCTAAGCCCTCAAACTAAACTGCACCAATGCGAAGATATGGAATCCCCAAACCGGCGCCCGAGGCCCAAGGCCATCAGACTCAGAAGATCTTGCAGAGAGGAGAAGATGGTCTGAGCCTTGGGAAAGATGTGGGTTTAGGGTTTAGGGTTTGGGTTTAGGGTTAAGGGTTGAGGGTTCGGGTTTCGGGTTTAGGAGCAGTAGTGTGTAGGGACATAATTATGTTGGGCTGGCTGGGTCTTGAACTTGAAGACCCATCACGTGGCCGGTTTTTAAAGGGCACTCGAACCTCTGCTCTTGTTACCAGAAGCGCAAAACCTTCACGGTCTTTAGGGTTTAGGGTTTAGGGTATAGGGTGCATAAAGCCACGGCCAAAGCTTAACCTGCCCAGCTCCCCGGTCACCTGAAGCCACGCACAAACGTTGGGATGGGCATCGTCGACATCATTCATTATAAGAAGCATTGACAGATGATGATGCGCGGGCCAACCCACCATGGCCCACCCCATCATAAACCTCATGCGCTCTACTTGGAGGTTCACGGGATTGAACAAGTAGAGCTATAAGTACCTTAATTGGGGTTATAAGTAATTCTAACTATAGTTACCTTATTTATAACCTTTGCTACTAAGTCCCATGAACCTTTAAGTAGCAGTTGCTGAATACTTCGGACCCACTCTGAGTGCAAGGCCACGACTCGGAGGTTCTGGTTCCTCCATTGCAGCAGCAAGTCGTGTGGAACGATTTATCTGGGAACTCTAGACGCCCTTACCCAGAGGGTCCATATATACAACCATTATGGAATTAGGTCCCAAAAGACCATTCATATTGGGGTGCAGGGCTATGGTTTAAGGGGATCGCGGAGGAGGAGTCCGGCCAGTGTTCCGTGTACGCTCCCGGCTGAAGTGTGACAAGTCTCTCTAGGAGCCCAGTTACTTATATAGTAAGTTACTGGGTTATGGGTATTACAATTTTTATATAGGGCTTAAGGGACAATCACCCACTATTTCTGTAACTCCTGGGGTCTCATCCCTACCTTGACCTCCCAGACCAAGTCCTGTCAGGGTTGAATCACCTCAGTCTCTGTGGATCGCAGGCCGGAACAAAGTAGGAACTCCCTAAAACCCAACCCCTAAATCCTAACCGGAAAACCTAAGACTCCAAGCCCTGCTACCCCCCCCAAGCCCCACAACCCGCCACATGGCCTCGAAATGAGTCGCAGTGGCCGAAGGGCTCGCAGGATTCGCACGGTCTTCAGGAATCCACCGCCGCTGCCTGTGTCTTAGGGTTTTAGGGTTACCGAGGATTTAGGGTTTAGGGTTTAGCCACAAAAAAGGCACATTTTTTTTAACTATAGTCTATAGGATAAAATGAACCCCAAACGTTAATAGTCCCAGAGCTTAGGGCGCAGCGGAGTTTGTCATGTCGAGTAAGCATGTTCGGGTTTAGGGCGGGTTTCGGGGAATAGGATTTAACCCTAAACCCTAAACCGTAATTTAGGCTTTCGGGTTTAGGGGCTTCGGGTTTGGTGCTAATGGCCTAAGAAGTGCCAAGCTCTAGGCTGGCTTCTAAGGGTTTATCGGGGTTCAGGGTTTCGGGTTTAGGGGTTTGGGGGGGTTCAGGGCTTTGCCGTGAACAGTGCGTAGGCGGCTGTATCTTGCGACCCGTCGTGTCGAGTGTACTGTTCTGTGCCGCTGAGCTGTCTATAGAAGGCTTTACCCCACGCAGTCTAAGGCGGCTACCCACCCAAGCCTATTCCTTTTAGAGTTTAGGCTCATGCCTGTGGGCCTGTAGTATTGGGTGCAGAGGGGCAAGGCGCAGGCTTGAGCACCTTCCACAGTTTAGGGTTTAGGGCTTAGCTTGCTTTCAAAGCTCCGGGTACTTGACGCTAAAGGCGACCCCAACCATGTTGTCTGGGCAGGGTTTCGGGTTTAGGGCCCAGGTCTGGCCCTTACTCACCCCTCTGGTCGCTGTCATGTTCGATCCTCCGAGCCTTTACCCTAAGGGTCCATGTACCCCTCTACTAGGTACATTGGCCTTAAAGTAGTCCCTATATAGGCCCTGTGGGGCCAAAGTATCTACTATTTGGGTACATGGACCCTTATGGTTATGTCACAACGTGGGCTTCGAACTGCAGCTCGCGGGGTTCGGCTGCTGGTTGAGAGACTCTTCTGACCGACCTCAACTGAGAGAACTATCCATAAAGCACCCTGAAAGTACGTACCCTTATAGATCTTTTTAGGTAACCCAACTTGCAAGTAGAGATCTAAGGAAACGTTGTTCGACATGTAGTGCATGTGGCAGGGTGGCGGCCTTCCATCAAGAAGTCCAACAAGGTGATGATGACCTGCAATTGGGGTTGTGCCGGCCAAGGGAATGAAGCGGGTGTCGGGGTTAGGGCTTGCGGCTGCGAAGCTTCACGATTAAATGCACCGATCGATATGTATGCCCCTTTTGGCCCATGGACGCGACGGATCCAAGTACCTAATGATCATGAAACCCCACAAAAATGCAAATACCAAAACCGCTGATACTTTGCACCCTGACAATCTGTACAAGATCCTGTAAATGCCATTTTTGCCTCTTTGTAACCCAGAACACTTAATGTAGAGGGGTCTTAATAATTCGAATAGGGTTTTGGGGCCCATCATGCTATACTCATAATAAAGAACACCCCAAAATAGTATTGGTAATAATTGAGGCCCCTATAGTATAGAATCTGAATCTGTATTTCGGTCGGGTCTCGAGGCAGGGCCATGCTTCCAAGCAGCTACCACCCCGTCCAAGACGTTCCAGCCGTCTTTGAGATAGCCATGCTCGCACCAGAACTGAGAAGTCCATCGGGGTGAGGGTGAAAGGGGTGGAAGGTCGAGATGTTGTTTATATAGGGTTTAGGGTTTAGGGTTTAGGGAGAAACAGAGCTTCGGGTTCAAGATTTTCTTAGACCCCATAAACCCTGAACCGTGTTAGCATGGGGGCCTTGACAATTGGAATAGGGTTTCGGGATCCAGTATACCATAATTATAGGAAGGAAGCCCCAAAATAGTTTGGTAATATTTTGCGGCCCCCAACATTACTGCTTGAAGTCGGGTGTTCAGTCATTAACCATGGCATTCCTTTGAGGTTCCTTATCGTAGGTCTGCTCGAAAACACCCCGAAACCCTATTCTGATCATCCGAGCACCATGCTTGCCTGCCCCCTCTAGTACTTAAACCTGCTGAGGGACCGGCTGGATTGAGCATTTGAGCATTAAGGCCCCTCCGGGATTACAAAGAACCCTGGGACCCAGAGGCTTCCAACGTTTTGGGTTTAGGGCTTCAACCTCAATCCTAAACTCCAGCGGGCAACTTGGCCGAGAGATTGGGTGATCTTTCAATAAACGCCGACCCTTCTCCCAATAAGCCACCCCAAGACTCCACGTCGTAGCGGCTTCAAAGGTTTTGCTGCATATGTGAGAACAAGGCTCACGAAGATACCCCAAAACCCTATTGTGATTATTCAGGCTGTATGTTGCCGTGTCAGGACTCGGAGGACTGTCAGGCTGTGGCACCAACCTGTCAGTAGGTCGGGCTTTCTCAAGACCATAGGGGTTAAGGTTTAGGCTTCAGAGGTCTTAGTAAGACTATCCGTGTACAGTCCCCATCTCAAGCCGAAACCCCCATCCCAGTAGCGAAGGACCCTATGTTATACTCTAGACAGCCCCAAAGACCATGTGTTCGTTTGCAGTTTAGACCCCAAAGACGGTAGGACTTGCTTACTTGGATTCTTGGGAGCCGTATAGTCTCCATTGTGGTTCCTTTTTTTTGGTTAACCAAATTTATATTATAGGATCCCAACCATAAAACTGGTTAGCCAAACAAGGCACTACAATGGAGGCTAGAGGTAAACCCGAAACCCAAGGAGGGCAGAACCCTAAACATCTTCGAAAACCCTGACCCCAGTGCGAAACCGAACAGCCTCGATGTGAAACTCGACATGTTGAAACCCAACGAAAGCTGAAAACTCAAACATACTCAAATCCTAAATCTTGAATCTCTACATGCGAAAATCCCAACTCAAACATACTCAAATCCTAAATCTTGAATCTCTACATGCGAAAATCCCCAACCCACAGTGGCTCATCACACAAACGACATGAAGCTTTAAACGAGGGCAGCGCCAGGCCGTAAGCGATTAGCTTTATGACCATCTCCAGTGCGAAGATCACCGCAAACCTGGGTAGAGGCTCCGTCTGGGTTTTGAAAGATTAGGGATGGTGTTTAGGGCTTCGTTGCCTTCACTGTTCCATGGTATAGTACACTATAATATAATTCTGGGCCAATAACGGTCTACGGTTTACTGCTGCAGATTCAGGATCTAGGGTTTGGGGTTTAGGAGGTGTCTGGCCGAACAACTCCTCAAGTAGGGTGCGCGGTGTGCATCAGTTGGGTGTAAAGCGCCGGACCTCAAGGCCGCAGCGTTGCGTAATGTAGAGGCCTTAATAATTAGAATAGGGTTTTGTGGTCTATGGTACCAACATCAGAATAAGGAACCCCAAAAAAAACATAGATAATGATTAAGGCGCCTATAGGAGCACCCTGAATAAGAGAGCCCTGGAATTTCGCAGGAACGCCGGCAGACCCTCGCAAGGGCGTCGATGCTGAACCTTAAGGCCTGAAGTTAAACCCCGTGAAGAGGACTTGGCAGCTATTGGTAGAGCTCTGAGAGAAAAGTGTAGTGCTCTTGGGTTGTTGGAGGGGTTTGTGAGGTAAGAACGGGGGTCGAAATCAGTAGTCCGCAGGCAACGGTTTCAGAAGGCAGGAGCAATATGAAGTAGCCCCTAAACCCTAAACCCTAAACATTTAGGGGCTGGGCGTTGACTCAGGCTTTTGTTTCTCCAGGCAACTTAGGCACTTAAGTTGCCTAAACTCACTCGCCCAACAGGGGCTTTCCAAGGGTTCCAGGTACTGCTATGGGGAATACTTCCGCGAATCAGAACAGTAATTCCCGATATATGAACCCTACATTTTACCATCTAGGTACTTAGGACCTAGGATCCTTTTGGGGGTTGGGCTGGAGGAAGGCATCTAATGTGATTTTGGGTGTCAATCCCCCTACTTGCCCGCAACTTCCAAACGATCCTTTTCTGCATGCCAAACCGTAAGGCTCAACGGATCAGGGCTCCGGACAGGGCTGTACCCTAAACCCTAAGCCCAAAATCCTAAACCCTGCAGCCCGACTCTCAAAGCTTGAAGGGATAGATACTGCAAGCCAGTGGAGGCGTAGGGCTCCGACACCTGATCCCCTCTTCGGAGGACCTGTCCATAATATGAGAGTCAGGTTCGAGAGTTTAGGCTTTCGGGCTCTATAAGGCCCTAAGGGTCCATCTGCTCAGGTACTAGACATTTTGGCCATCAAAGTAACCCTCTATAGATACTTTAGCCCCAAAGTAGATACAAAATGGCCACATGGACCTTTAGGTAGTGCCTAGAGTATCAGGCCAGTCCCGAGGTAGTTCTGTAGGAGGGTTTAGGGTTTCGGGGTTTAGGGTAGGAGTGCTGTCTTGGATCTTGTTGTTGCACACCCTAAACCCTAAACCCCAAAGGGTGTGCAGCTGTTTTTTTGAGATCTGCGTGAAACAAGATTTACCAAGCTCTTGCCTCGGACCCACCAGATTCTTCCTGCAGAACCTCTTCCGAAAAGCAGGGAGCCTAATATAGCCCCGGGCCTGAATCGTTAGAATAGGGTTTGGGGATCCTTTATCATATAATGAAAAAGGAACCCAAAAGCCAATGTAGGTAATCACTACCTAATAAGGCCCCTATATTACTTCGTCTGTAAAGATTCCTGCAATCATCAGAGGTGATGTAACCGTTCGCGGTGAACAACTGCTGTATGTGGGGCTTGGATCGAAATCTCTGTGCCGGCGGGCCACAACCCCCGGGGCGTATGAGAGCCATAGGCTACAGGAGTGAGGGCTTTCGGCTCTGGTGTCTAGTCTTCGGATTTCGGGCTCAACGAAATCCGAAACTTAAAATCACACCAAAATCCTGAACCCTAAACCCGAAAACCTGAACCCCACAACTTCTTGCATCCCTGCCTGCGTCCAGGGGGCCGACGGGTCAGAGAGGGGCGAATCCATGGCCTGGGTGTACAGTAGAAGCCACAAAGCTGAGGGTCTAGGGTTTCGGGTGTTAATTAGAAAGTTGGAACATGAGTTTCTCATACGCTTAAGGGTTTAGGGTTTCGGGTTGGGACATGATTTTCCTCATAGCCTTGGGGTGCAGTATAAGGAATCCTAGCATTCATCATCTGTTCAAACTTTCTGGGGTTCACTGTGGGTGTTTGGGCGGTTTGGGTTTGGGCTCATAGGGTTTGTAGGGTTCAAGATTTTTGGTGCCTAAGGTTTGGGGCTTGCAGAGTTTTATAGGGTTTACGGTTCTTCGTTTGGGGCTCAGGAGTTGGAGGGTCTAGAATTAAGTGCCTTCTTTATGGGGTCAAGGGTTGGAGCTCAAAAGTGCGACTTATGAACGTCTCGTAGCCTCAATTACTTAGTATTGCACTTCCCAAAAGAAGGTGATCCTAAACCTTGAACCCTAGCCCAAAGTCTTTAAATCGACCAACAAGGATGTTGTGATTCGCACAAGCCGGTGAGCTCTACCCTAGATTCTCAAGTAAACGCCATATAGGACAAGCAGTTGTAATTTCCCTCGTTGTAAGGACCCCCTTGAAATCCCCATTTGAGTCTGTTGCCATGCCGACAGAGGAGACAAGGATGCAGAAGAGGATGGCGTTGTCGAAGATCTGTTTCAAAGATTACGGGCTTAAGGTTTAGGGGTTTGGGAGGAAGGTTGCGGAGAATCCGCGGCCACATGTGAAACCCGGGCCTCACCAAACAAGCAGACTCTGGGTCCAAGTACCTGATGATAATACATACAGTTCATACGCCCCCAAATGCTAACCTACGTTACTGCTATCCTGAACACGACTACCTGATTATCAGCTATCTTGGAGCCCGATGTTGGGCTTTCGGAACAACTGTAAATTAGGGGAGCCTGCGAGCTTCCGAGGTTCCGAGCTGCGAGCAAGCTAGCAAAACCATGGTGTCCCTAGAGGGAGGAGTGCTCGGGCCTCGTGTAGTGCAGACTTTCCCTCAAAGTTGAGAGGGCTGTCTTACAATGCCACTGACCCTACTTCCTGACGCTCAGCCCGAAGAAACCATTGTAACGAGCCCATCCAAAGAACTACGTACTCATGTGCGGGAACTTTCCACCCCTCATTTGCGACTTGCAAAATCGACAGGGCTTGAGTCAGGGCTTGAGGGCTTAGGCCAATTCGGGATCGGTCGATTGAGCCGTGGAAACGCTTATCGCTTAGACTGTGCTTTCTTCATGGCTCCAGTTTCAGGATCAGACATGGGGACTTCAGACTTGTATTCATTCCAAAACACAATACTGCGGAAAACAGTACATGCCCACGGTCAAGAGTCACCGACGCCTTAATCTTGTCCGGGCCAATCTGCACCTGACCAGATGCAAAGCATGGTGTATTTTACTATTGTAGTATCCCCCATAACAACACCCCAAAGCTAAACCCACCAAGACTACTAAGGAGTCACCAAAGCCCAGAAACTACGCTTCATGCGTCGAAGTCCTCCCACCTTGGATCTGTGGCGCCAGGGTTCTGTTGGACGTGCAAACCCTGCAACCGAAAACCCAAAGTTCATCCCGAAATCCATACCCAAAATTTCGAATCTAGAAACCCTAAAACCCTAAAGCCTGAACCCCCAAAGTCCCTAAACCCTAAACACTTGACCTACACAAAAACTCCGAAGCCCGAAACCATAGCCATACGCCGTCCGCTCGACACACCCCGACCCCAGTCTGTGACGTCGGGCCACAGCGCTGTGAAGCATTGATCAAGAGTCTACGGTTTGGGGTTTACGCTCAAGGGCTTGAGTTTGGGGTTTGGGGTTTCCGCCAACGACTCCAAAAAGACTGAGGTATCGTCCGACCGCAGTTCCCGCATGCTCTACTTCCGGAAGGGTTGGTTAGGTTGAGATGGGGCTTGGTTAGGTGTACTTTTGGGGCGGAATCCCGGCTGAGAGATTCGGATTCATTAGGTAGTGTAGCTTCCGCTGGCCTCTGTTAGACATGCGAAAGCTTCGAGGTCCCGTTTCGGCAAAGGCAACAGGAACAACTCTGAACCGGTGGAACAAAATGCGCCGCCAAGGGCCTGAGGCCTCAGGCATGAGCTTAATCTATACCTATGGGTTCTAGGGACCTTATTATTGGGTCCTTAAGGGGTCTAGGCCCTAACTATAAGGTCCTTGGAAGCATAGGGTATAGTAAACCCCAAAAAGTTGGGAACCGGATTATGGACAAATAGTGCTGGGATTCCCTATACATTACTCTTAAGGATTGAGGCTACTGAGTTTCCAACTTTTGGGCTTCTACTGTAACCCTATAAAGCCCAAACGGGCTTCTGTATGTATGAGAAGCACCCAGTCGAAGTGCAGCCTAAACCCCTAAAAGATTTAGGGCTTAGGGTCGGGGTATTTAGGGTGTAGTTTTTTTTTGAACGTGTAATGGGTGTAGGGTTTAGGGTAGAGGGTTTAGGGTTTAGGGCTTGGCGGCGGGGAATGTAGAGTGTAGGGTTTAGGGTTGAGGGTTTCGGGTCTAGGGTTTGGAGGTTTAGGGTTTAGGTTTCGGGTTTAGGGTTGAGGCTTTAGGGGTATAGGGCTTTGGCCCCCCAAAACCCCAAAACCCCCAAAACTACAGGCAGCCAAAACCCCTAAGCCCCCAAACCAGAAGCCCAGAAGCCACTGTTTTCCATCTGGGAGGCCTCAGCCCTAAACCCTAAACCCTAAACCCTAAACAGAAGCCCAGAAGCCCCTGTTTTTCATCTGGGAGGCCTCAGCCACGATCAACTTCGAGAGCCATTTCACGCTGCGTGCACCCGCCACGCCAGGGACGACCTCGGCTTTAGGGGATTTCGGGCTTTAGGGGATTTTGGGCTTTAGGGGGATTTTGGGCTTATAGGTTGTAGGGATTCCAGATCCTAAACCTAAACACTGAATCCCCGAAACTTCCGATCCTTGAAGCCCTGTGCTGCCCCACTGTACTATAGGAGCCTTAATCATTAGAATAGGGTTTGGGGACTTGGGGGTATATTATACTACAAAATATGATAAGAAGCCACCAAAACCCTATTCTAATTACTAAGGCCCCTACATTAACTCCTCAACTCAACGCTCTGCCGAGCGGCGCAGCGGAGGGGTGCGCCGTGATCGGCGGGGATAGGCTCGCCGTTCATCTTGAAAGCCAGGAGCACGTCACGGCGAGGATCCTCGGGTTTAGGGTTTGCCTGCAGCCGAAAGAACTACCTTTTTAGGGTTCCTTATTATCGTTTCTATATATATATATATATATGTATATATATGTATATATATATATATACATGCATATATTGTATATATATATATATATTATGTAGATAAGTCCTTAAAAAGAGTAGGTTTTTGGGCCACAGGTAGGGCTTAGGATCATTAAAGCAGGCCGGAAGTGTCTACACCGTCACCCATGTTGCAGGTTTGGGTCTTTGGGAGCCCGGAACACCGGGGCCTTGAACCTACAACCCTAAGCCCTAAGCCCTTTTTTAAAGGAAACTACAGGAGTTTAGGGTATATACGGCTTCTATAAGGCGTCTATAAGGTATATAGACCTTCTATAAGGCTCCTATCACGGCAACTACCCAGCTGAACATGTCCTAGATTTACAGCCCTCAACCATCCTAAACCCCCTAACAAAAAGCAACACACCCATCAACCCCAGATTTCCGTACCCTGAACCCTAAACCCTAAACCCTAAACCCTGAACCCTAAACCCCAAACCCTGAGCCCTAAGCCCGAAACCCTGAACCCCAAAACCCTTAAACTTTAAACCCTAAACCCTAAACCCTAAACCGCTTTACCCGAAACCCTAAACCATAAAACCCTAAACCCGAAACCCTAAACTACCCTAAAGCCTTCAACCCCGCCAAACAATCGCCGGACCGGACCCTTTAAGTTGAAAGATCCTAAACCCTAAACCCTAAACCCTAAACCCTAAACCCTAAACCCTAAACCCTAAACCCTAAACCCAGGGGGGGAAGGGCCTCCTAGAGTCTGGGGAGCGCTTCCTTTTTAGGGCTTCGGGTTTAAGGGTTTTGGGTTGTGGGTTTAGGATCTAGGGTTTTAGGATTTTGGGTTTAGGGGTTTAGGGTTTAGGGTTTAGGGTTTAGGGTTTAGGGTTTTAGGGTTTCGGGTTTAAGGGTTTTGGGTTGTGGGGTTTAGGGTTTCGGGTTTTAGGATTTTGAGTTTTCGGGTTTAAGGGTTTAGGGCTTAAGGGTTTTGGGTTGCGGGTTTAGGATTTAGGGTTTTTAGGATTTTGGGTGTAGGGGTTTAGGGTTTAGGGTTTAGGGTTTTGGGTTTAGGGGTTTTGGGCTTGGGGTTTTGGGTTTAGGGTCTAGGATTCAGGGTTTAGGGTTACATGGCTAAGGGCTTTGGCAGGTTCTGTAAGGGTTTGACAAGGCTCCTTTACAGACTTCTAAGGGGCTATAAACGGTGATATGAACGGCTTTTTCATGGGTGGCACAAGGCCTGACAGACCTGCAGGCGAAGCCTGCGACGAGGAAGCGCCCACAAAGCAATCGTAGAACAACTTCAGTCCTAAACCCCACCCCTACCCCCACAAAGGAGATAACCCTAAACCCTAAACCCTAAACCCTAAACCTTAAACCCAGAAGAAAAAGCATGAAATCACCGCACCGTTCCCTCTGCCTGCGCCCAGGCCAGGGGAATGCTCGCCCCGTAGAAGCCCTTCGTATCTCCTCGGCGAACCCAGAGAACCCAAAGACCCCTTAATCAAGGAATATACCTTAAATCACAACATTAATTAGCCTCTATAGTTTAAGGTACATTGCTTAATTAAGGAATATACCTTAAACCATAATATGAAAGCCCCTATAACTTTAAGGTATATTGCTTAATTAAGGAATATGCCTTAAATCCTAACATTAAGGCCCCTATAATTCAAGGTACATTCCTTCATTCCCTTATAGAAACCCTTATAGATCCCTTTAAGGAGCCCTTATAGATCCCTTTAAGGCCCCATATAGTTTGAGGTAGATTGCTTAATGAAGGGGTTATTGGGTTCTCTGGGAAGCTTCGGCATTCGAATATCGCGGGCTTCGGACTTATAGGGCTTAGGGGTTAGTGCTTGGGGCTTATAGGGTTTAGGGTTTAGGGTTTAGGGTGGCTTAGGGCTTAGTGCTTAGGGTTTAGTTTAGGGTTCTGGGAGTTTAGGATTACGGTTTTTTTTGGAGGGGGGGAATGACGTTTCATAGAAGGTTCTATAGGCTATACCAAAACATGGGCATTAGCCTCATTGAAGAATAGGGGTCTGGCTGTTTATACCTTTATAGGGTATCAGGCTACGATACAGGGACCCTCATAATTCGAGTAGGGCGTTGGTGCATATCAAATTTCAACGACTTGTCGTTCAGACCTCCGTCTTCCTCCACCAAGCCCTACCTGTAGTCTCCATTGTAGTTCCTTTTTTTTGGTCTAACCACTTCAATGGAGACTATAGGTAAACCCTAAACCCTAAATCCTAAAGCCCTAAAACCCTTCCCAAAGACGAGCAGAGGTTCGCCATTCGCCCACTTTTGGCCGATCCATTCCCTCCATCTGGAGATGCAGCTGGTCATCCTGGGTTGCTGTTAAGGAATGGTTCGGGGTTTAGGTTTTATGGTTTATATGGTGTTTGCTATATATATATATATCCCCATAAAGTAGGGTAACCTAAAATTAAGTTCCCTAACAGCAACCCAGCATCTTCGCCCTCGAGCTCACTCTCCATGCCCAGGGTGGATGGCACCTTTCTGACGCGCTCTTGTGAAGGAACTTCGTTTACGTTTTCATGGCAGTTGTCTTTAGTGGTGAAGGTGCCTTTGATTTTTCCGGAGAGTAAGGGGCCTGGAAGGGACTTTATAGAGACGTGCAGCGACCGCATGTGACCATTGCTACAAGCACTGCGGCTGATCTGACGACTATGACTGCTGGCGCATGGTGCTTGAGGGCATTGCAAAGTTTATCAGTATTATTAGTATTCTTATTATTGTTATTGTAACTATTGCTATTATTGTTATTATTGTTATTAATGTTATTATTGTTATTATTGCTGTTATGATTATTATGATTATTATTATTATTTGTTGTTGTTGTTGTGTCCTTGTTGAGCTACTTAGCTGTTAGCCTAAACCCAAACTCCATGGCACTCCGACGGAGTCCAGGACGTCCTTCAGGGCCACCCCCTCCCACTCAGCACATGAGATGGCGCCGGTGTACCACGTCAGGCCCTCCACCTGATCAGGGTTTAGGGTCTAGGGTTTAGGGTTTAGAAAATCATGATGGTCGGGGTTGCAATGATAAAGCACCGCTGCCCATGTTGGCTAAGCTTATGAGGATGACGGCTGCTGTGTCCAAACTTCGCTAGCACGACCACGAGCATCGGAGACGATGACGACACCGACGACGCCGTTGCCAACGACGACACGCCTTGGCAAACAAAACTGCGTCCAGGATCAAGACCAGCAGCACGACGACCATCAATACAGCTACATGCATCAACGCCATCACGGACACCTTTGCCGCCACCACCACCACCACCACCGCCACCGCACCGCACCGCCGCCGCCGCCGACGCCGCCACCGCCACCGCCACCGCCACCGCCACCGGCACCAGCACCAGCACCAGCACCAGCACCAGCACCAGCACCAGCACCAGCACCAGCACCAACACCCCCCGCCCACATCACCACCACCACCCAAACCGGCAGAAAGATAGCAACAAAAACCAAAGCAAGAACAAGAAAAAACCTTCATGTTTGGTCTGGGTCGGAAATCAGCGCTTCGGGCGCAAAACCTTGCGTTTCAGGTTGGGTCTAAGGATTTTGCAGGCTTTGTTTTGGTCGTCGGTTTATGTAAGGGTTTAAAGGCTTACGGGTTACAGAGGGCTTGGGCCCCACGCGGAGGCAGGACACAACTGGAAAACGGCGATGCGTCAGACAAGAACAAGCCCACGGCCCCACACACCGGGAATCGACTGGCTGAAATTTCCGAAGAGTCAGTATAATAGCCCACATCGCAACATCTAGTCTCTACAAATAAGTATATAGATGGGCCTGCGCCACCGAGTTCTGATCCTCGCGGCGATTGCCCGAGCATTGGATGATCGCACAGATTTTCTTGCGCTTGAAGCGCGTCTCGTCCTGCAAGTCCTTCCAACAGTTGGGTAGAGAGCGGTCATGGAAAAGGGATTCCATCCCAGATTCTAGATTCGAGCTTTAAAGTCCAATATCCCCAAAGCCCAGTATCGGTGAATGAGGCTTTCCACACTCTGAAGAGCTGAGATGCAGTCCTTCATGGTGAGTTTCACCGGATCCTCGTCCTCGCCTTTCACGATCTCCTTGGCAAAGCCCATAATGAGCCGTATCCATGTTCCTAACCTTTTCAAGGCCTAATTAAATATATAACCCGGACCCAGGCAAGAGCATACGTGCACCATGGCTGGGGTAGACGCCTGAACTCATAGATTTTGGAAGCTTCCAACCACAAGTCTCAACCGTAATGTGCATGTATAGTCTCCATTGTAGTTCCTTCTTGGGGATGCCTTATAGAATCCTTAGTATATAAGTGGTTAAACCAAGAAAAGGAACTATTAAGGGACTACGGGTAATATGCAAGTTTCATGCACATGAGAAAATCAGCGTGGAACCGGACAAATCTTGAGCCTTCCCTGCAGCTTTGCATCTTACCTGTAGTCTCCATTGTAGTTCCTTGTTTTGGTTTAACCAATTATATATTAAGGATTCGATAATGCATCCCCAAGAAAGGAACTACAATGGAGACTATAGGTAAACCCTAACCCCTAAATCCTAAAGCCCTAAACCCTTCCCAAAGACGAGCAGAGGTTCGCCATTCGCCCACCTTAGGCCGATCCATTCCTATAAGCTCAAAAGCTCTCCCTGCATTCCGATTCCCGAAGCGTTTTCGGCTGGCTGGCTCCAGGGTTTTTTCTTTAGAGGCATTGCTAGTTAGAATAGGGTTTAGGGTTTAGGGCTTAGGGCTTAGGGTTTAGGGAGGCATTGCTAGTTAGAATCCTAACCAATAAGATATAAAACACATATATAATTTGGACCCCCGTTGAACTGTTTAGGACTACGTACCTTCAAGGGTCGAAAAACCACCAGAAAGGGCCATGAATCGGAGACGCCCAGAAACCATTTCCTGCAAGGTTTTGGTTTAAGGTTGAGGCTTTGGGGTTTAGTGTTTGGGGTTTAGGGCCGCCTTACAAGTACTACCTGAAACTTTGAGACCGTAAACACTGGACCCTACACTCGAAACTCAATCTAACTGAGAAAAAAGAAGATCTCTTGTGCAGTAGACCCAGCTGAGTCTCCAGGGCGTAGGTGGAGGGGTCGATCAGGGAACCTGAAGGGACCTGGACAAGACTACCTGTAGTCTCCATTGTAGTTCTTTTTTTGGGTTTAACCAATTATATATATTAAGGATCTTATAAGGCATCCCCCAAAAGGAACTACGATGGAGACTATAGGTAGGGCTTGGAGCTTAAGGTCTTCACTCGGGCGTCGGGTTTGAAGTGTGGCAGTTTGTGATTCTCGGGTTCTGCGTTTTATGGTGTTTTAAAGACCTCGGGGCAGGGAGTTTTGAAGGTTTTCGCAGTGGTGTTCCCCAAGATCAACAGACAATGACTCAGACGTTGTCATCGGCAGCTTCGTGCTGACTATGATATTGTGGCCGAACTCCTGCTAAGATACCTGCTGCGAACAACTGCAAAACAATGGTCATAACGATGGTGTATTGCCTTTCTATCAAACGCAAGATTTCGGTGCACCTCTGATTGCCGACACGCCTGTCACTGTGTGATACATGTACATAAGACATTGAGCTTCCGTATAGTACTGAAGTATATTCGGCACTGGGGCCTCCTGGAATAATTACGGCACTCTTCGCTGGTTTGTTCAGGGATTTCATTGTGGATCCAGTCCCTGAACCGTAAGCCCGAAACCCCGAAACCAAAACTTCCCGGGGAAAAGGTAGGGCAACCTGTTGCAGCCGCGGCACGGGAAGGTGATTTCGCACGAAGAATTTGTCGTTCGGGGTCAGATATTCCTGTCACTCAAACAGCCACAATCGCAACACACCCAATCGCGCTCGCACCATTGCTCATTCTTTCCTTGAAATAAAGCTGGGGACGGTGGTGGTGGTGGTGGCGGTGGTGGTGGTGGTGGTGGTGGTGGTGGTGGTGGTGGTGGCGGCGGCGGCGGTGGTGGTGAGGATGAAGGTGAGGATGAAGACAAAGATGATGACGATGATGCTGCAGTTGCGTGACGAAGTGGCGGAAGAAAGAAGAGGAGGAAGAGGTGGAGGAGGAGGAGGAGGAGGAGGAGGGGAAGGAGGAGGAGGAGGAGGACGATGATGACGGTGAGAATGATGGTGATCATGGTGTTGCTGGTGACGAGGATGATGAAAGAGATGATGATGGCGGTGGTGCTGCTGCTGCTGGGGCCGGCGGCCGCGCTGATGGCGACTGCCGTGAATCAGTATGACCGCATTCACTGTCAGCAGCGGCGATGGAAACAAAAAGCACTTCTCGGTAAGATTCGGACAGTTGCGAAACTGTAATGCTTTCATGGACCCACATCATGATGCAAGGTCTCACAATCTGCGGGAGACCAATACTGGTGTGTGTCCATTGACGAGGACCCTGGCGCTACAGTAAACTCAGATCCCTTCAAAAGGACAAACCGGGATGAAAAGAGGCATAATAATCTCATGTTAAAATACCCTTGGAACCCTCGGCCCTCAAGCTTAAACCCCAAACCCTCAGCCCCAGCCCTAAACCGTAAACATCCTTAAACCCTCAGCCCTAAACCCTCAGCCTTAAACCCTATGCCCTCTGCCCCAAACCCTAAACCCGCCCGAAACCCTCAGCCCTCCAGAGCCTCAGCCCTATAAAGCCTAAACCCCACAGCACTACACCCTAAGCCCTCAGCCCTGAAAAGCCTTAGCACCTAAAACCCTAAAAACCCTAAAACCCTCTCCTGCTCCGCCAGGACCCGCAAAGGCGTCTCGGCGTTGAAGGGCTTAGCCGCTTGGACCACGAGCTCTGGGTCCCGCTTCGGGTCCGTCTGGTAGGGGTCGAAGGGTGGCCTTGTCTTAGGGATCCTTTCAGGTTTTCGGGTTTCTAAACCGAATCTTCGGGGATTAGTCGCCAATTTGGATTTCCGGCTAAACCTTCACCACCTTAAATTCTAAACCCTATAAACCCTAGATCCTACCTATAGTCTCCATTGTAGTTCCTTTTTGGGGATGCCCTATAAAATCCTTAATATATAATCTGTTAAACCAAAAAAGGAACTACAATGGAAACCACAGGTAGGGATCCTTTAAAGAGTCTCTTGCAAGGGATCTATGGGATTCCCACGCTTTGGCGCCAAGCTTTTAAGTGGCTATGTGATGTGAGTTCTGCCTTTGCACTTTAAAGCCAACTTCGAGCATGTCGACATGCAGAACGTCACACGGCCTTGACGCCACCTGCGACTACAAGCCAACCATGTAACAACAGCTCCTACAGTATGACGGCGGCCGCAGCAGCCTCAACAACCGCGAGGCAGCACTTGCCCGGAGCGTCTACGGAAGGGGCTGCCAGGGTTTAGGGTTTAGGGTTCAGGGTTCAAACACATCCGTTTCCTGCCGACCGTGCTCTGGACGAATCCGTTTCTGAACACAGCCCCAAAATATTGGAGTTGTTTTTGAGCTTTGAACCAGTGTGAATCCCGAAGTGAGAGCATGTCCCAGCATGGCCCATGCACCAGGATGACACACACCTGCCGAGAAATATACAGAGAAGATTAGCACGGCCTCTGCAAGGCATCTCGCTCAAGTCCGATAACGCATGAAAAGAGCTGCCGTGCTTTCTAGTTTCACACTAAACCCAAATTTAGGGTTTAGGGTTCCCTGGCCCAAAAGCACGAGCCCTAAACCCAAACATGTGCAGATTCATGTCTCGGTTTGAGAGTACACACTTTTCAGGGAGATCATACTGACACGCATATAATTGCAAAGGGTCGTACTGTGTACTTAGGGATGAAGGTTTCCTTGTTTGCGGAAACTCCGATGTGGGGTCTATATCAGAACTCCTTGTTCCGTGACGCCTGGAGTCTGAATTTCCTGAGCCTTACGGCTGAAATCCACCGTCTCTGTAGGTTAGGGTTAGGCTCCGCGTTGTGTAGGGTGGCGGGTCACGGCTAGGGCAATTCAGGCTGAGGCTTCTGAAGAATCTATCGCTAGTTTGGGACTATGCTCTGTGTTGCTAGACGACGTCTGCTACCAGAACCCACTTGACGAACTTGTCTCAAAAACAACATCTGACGCTAAACCCTTAACACCGAGTTAGTATACCAAGAAGGCACATAAACCTGTCCAAGATGCGGGAGGTTCGCGTACTCATCCAGACTCAGGTGGCCTATGCGGTACTCACCCAAGATATCCTTCACGCTCGCGACGTTGTGCTGAGCATACATCGCCCAAAAGGGGTCGATCCTGAAAGTTTAGTCGAAGTTGATTCATGGGCGTTGCTTGCTGTCGGTGCCTGAAAATACTTCTAGTCAGGAACCCCAAGGAAGTCGACTAGTAAGTATTCAGGCCCCTATGATAGCGATGCCTACAGCCTACCTATAGTCTCCATTGTAGTTCCTTTTTGGGGATGCCTTATAAAATCCTTAATATAAAATTGGTTAAGCGGTTAAACCAAAAAAGAAACTACAATGGAGACTACCGGTAAAACCAAAAAACGATGCCCCTAAACCCTTAACCCTAAAACCTAAAAACGATGCCCAGGCACTGGCCGCCTGCTGCCTTGAGAATTCGCTCTAGCCCGCCGGGGTGGTTCTGCACGAACCTGGGATGTAGCTTAAGGGCCCCGAACGGGTTTAGGATTTAGGGTTTAGGGCTTAGGTAGCTTAAGGGCCCCGAACATGCTTCGGGTTTGGGGCTTGGTTTAAGGTGTTTAATATGGTGAAGGGGCACCTGAAGCATAACACATGCACACCAAAAGTCTCAAAATCGCCACCTAGGAACTTGGTGATGTCGTAGACGCCGTCACGATACGTCACCCAGATGCCTTTCTCGATGGAATCATGCTTCTGCACTTCCGCGAAGGGGATGACCTTCTGGTGCTGGACTTTGGTGAAACGGCGGAAGCCAGGGTCGAAAGCTAAGCTGGACAGCAAATTCTTCGTTGGAGAAGGAGGGGGGGGACCCTCCTAGCTGACTTGTGAAGCCTACTGGCAGCTACAGTCGCTGCGCCACGACTGCCATTCAAGAGGACGTTGGCGATGGGGCCTAAACCCCACTAAACCCTCAACCCTAAACCCTCAACCCTAAACCCTAAACCCTTAAATCCTATACCCTAAACCCTACTAAACCCTCAACCCTAAACCCTATGATGGACAGGCCCTGACCTACTACTGCAGCAAAAGCCTTGATCTCTACACCGCAAAATCCTAAAGCCAGATTGTCCACGGTTTAGGGTTTCCCAGACCCCCCAAAAGGATCTACAAAATAGATCCCCTAATTAGGGACCCTGACTACTAAACGGTACTTTATAGGAACCCCCTTAGGGGATCTATTGTTAAGATCCTTTTGGGGGTCTGGGTTAGGATCCTTTAGAATCCCGAGAACCAGGAATTCCACAAGAGGTTTCATCGCAGACATACAGCTAAACCCTGCAACCCTTCACCCAGAAATCCCAATTCCTGGACGCCAACAAATCAACCGAAATCCCGATAATATAGAAGCCTTAATAGTTAGAATAAGGTTTTGGTGTCCTTTATAGTATAATTATACGAAGGAACCCCCAAACTGGTATAGGTAATTATTGAGGCCCCTATACTACCCAAGTCCCTGCCTTCTCTCCTTCCTTGAAGCCAGGTGCCAGTTGCTTCACTTCAGGCTCCTTCTCCTGTCTAAGCTGTTCAGTAACCAACTGGGAAAAAGTATATGGTTTAGGGGTTTAGGGGCTTAGGGCTTAGGAACTTTTCTTGGTTTAGTTATAGTATTGTAGGAACCAGTATACCCAAAAAAAGTATAAACACAAAAATTCATACTACTGAACATCCTAGAGTCCTTCTTCGCAACCTTCTCGCCCCCCTTTTCCTTTCTCTCCTGGGTGCCAGATGTTGTCGGCATTGCGGGCGTCGTGGGTCCAGAAAGGGCTTAGCGCTTTACTTAAGGGTCCAAAAGACCCAATAATCAGGTACTTAGGTTTCGGATAGTAGTTATGTAGGTTAATATTTGGCAGAGTATATGATTATTAGGTACTTGGCCCTTAGGGTTAGGGTTTAGGGATGTCGCGTTTACGGTTTAGGGCGTTCGGGCTGAGAGTTTAGGGCCTAAGTTGAGCCTAAATCCTAAACCCTAAACCCTACACCCTAAACCCTAATGCCTCAAACCCTAAACCCTAAACCCTACCCCCAAAACCCAAAACCCTAAACCGTTTCCGGCTTTCGGCTTCGGAGTCTGGGCTACTGGCATCCCGAAGACGAGCTGACACCGGCAAAGCACAGGTGTAGGGGCCGTAATAATGAGAACAATTAGGGTTTTGGGGGTTCCTTATCATACTTCCAGTATAATATACCCCCAAACCCTCTTCTTACTATTAAGGCCCCGAATATACAAGCTTATCATAGATCCCTTGTAGAACCCTTGAAGGATCCCTTTAAAGGAACCCTCTTCTTTTTTTTTAAGGCCCCTACACCCTAAACCCTAAACCCTAAACCCTAAACCCTAAACCCTAAACCCTAAATCCTAAACCCTAAACCCTAGATCGGAA
>CAJNDV010022936.1:47976-62283 GCA_905221635.1 Symbiodinium sp. CCMP2456
GGATTGAAACTCAATCCTTCAATCCTGTTTCAATCCAGGCCACAGTACGACGAAGTTCCACAGACCTTGTGTACGTGTGTGAGTGTGTGTTTGTTTGCTATGTGTTGGGGTATTCACGTGGGAAGACAGGCATACAGACGACATGAAGAGCAAATAGGCACGGATTGCACACCAAGAGCTCAAAACAGACAGAATCGGGTAGATCTTTGGGGGGGGGATACCAAATATATATATATATATATATGTATGTATATATATATATATATATCCACGAACGGTAAACTTCAACTGGCTTACTTTGTACCTATGCTCCACCGTATGGGTCATACAGTACTCGAATGAAAGGTAACTATTCCAACGATAGAGACCTCCTACCCGTAGGACGAGAAGAGCTGCTACGAAATGATACCGCAAACACTACGCATCACAGCTTGTGTTTCTGCGCTGTGCTGCTGCTCCTACTCCGATTGCTGCTACTGCGACGACGGCGACTACTACTATTACTATTGCTATTACTATTACTACTACTACTACTACTACTGCTGCTGCTGCTGCTGCTGCTGCTGCTGCTGCTACCGCTGCTGCTGTTGCTACAGCTACTGCTACTGCTGCTGGTACTGCTACTGCCGCTGCTACTACTACTACTACTACTACTACTACGACGACGACGACAAGTTCTGCAAATGCTACTCCTGAAGCAGTAATAGTACAGTGCCAATGCGAGTATGAGTGCATTATGCGGCGACCACAATATTGCAGTTTTTGCATCTACTTCTTATTTGCTTTCAGATCTAGACCAGACGACAGCTGGAATCTCGGGGATGAAGATCATGAGCCGGGGTTCTTGAACAACCTCAGCTCAACATGAGCAACATCGTCCTCACCAATCCTGCACACCTCCGTGGCAATGATGGAGCGGACAGCAATAGAAGAGAAAGAACAGCGACAATGATTCCACTTCAGATCTACTAGTGCTGCTGCTGCTTCCTCGTCCTCGTGTACGAATGACACTTATGAACTCATGTCTACTGCATGGACCGGGCTAGGCCTGCGTGTACAACGCGGGCATTGCCGTCCAACTGCGCCCTTCAATGAAACGCGCCGCGTGCATGAAGGCAAACTTCCAAACAGTACAAGAACATCACGTCGCTAAACTCCGAGAAGATACAGCAACAGGCGGCCTCCCCTTCCAGCGATGCCACACGCATGCAGAACGCCACGGTCCAACTTGGACACTTTTTGCGGGTGCACGCACTGGCTGCATGCCCCCAGCGGACACATTGGCACATTGCCCCGCTGTCATACGCCACGGCCGCATGCGCGTTGGCCTGAAAGGCATCTAGCAACTCTCAACATAGCAAAGCTGCCCCACACCTGGCCAGCGGTGTGCGGAGAGGCGAGATGCGGCTCTCGTCTCCCCGGGGTAGGGCTGACAACGCGGCAATCTAACAATCTCAACATGCGCACTGTGCAAAACAAGGAATGTATCCATGTCTTACTAATTGCTACCACTACCACTGCTACCAACACCACCTATGATGACCGCCGCCACTACCCCCGTCACCACTACCACCGCAACTTCCAGTGACGATACGAACACACCGACCACTTCGACTCCATGAGCCATATGTGTGGTTGTCAAAATTAGGGTCCCTTTTTGGGTACCCTAAATATTAGGTGCCGTATTATATTACGGACCCAAAAAGGGACCATAATTTTGACAACCACCCATATGAAACAAAGAAGCGTGGATGAGGAGTTTTCCTGCGATGCTCTTTTCTACCCTGGAGGCCCGGTTGGATACTGCTGATGTACAAAATTCTGCATGACCCAAATATAGTATAGTACCATAAATCCCATAGTTTAGGTATAGAAGGTCATGCAGGATTTTGTCCATCAACCGTACCACCTATCCTATAGTCTCCCTTATACTTCCTCTTTCGGTTTAACCAATTTTGCTTAGGATCCTACCGGGTAACCCAAAAAGGAACTAAAATGGAGACTATAAGCGGACCAGCTCTGGGTCTCTGGCAGGTAGTACTGGATTTTGCGTACCGCGGTTAGACAAATGCCTTATAACGGGGCTTCTATAGGTCCCGGTGTTGTACGTATTAAGCGCTGTCAGGGTTTGGATTTAGGACAGTAGCAATGGTCACTGTAGTTCCCATTATTTTGAGAAGTGTATATATATATATATATACATATATATATATATAAGATTATGCATGTATACATCTATGAGTATGAGGCAATCGGACCGGGAAGACGGGTGGCCTTCATGCCTCGAATGCCAGACACACACTCGATCGAAACATGTGCACATGTGCGTCTATCGTAACCAGGGGGCCCTAAACCCTAATCCCTAAGCCGTGAGTCCGAGTAGCTGCCCCGGCACCAGTGGCCCCTACCGGCATAACCCGGCAAACCGACCACGACAGCATCGGAACATCGGTAAACCCACGGTGTAAGGGTTTAGGGTTGTAGGTTTAGGTTGGGTGGTTTGGGGTTCAGGGTTTAGAGGCCCCAAATTCGTCAGCCCTCAACTCCAAAAGCCTCACCACCACACGCTACAAAGTAATGTAGGGGCCTCAAAAATTACAACAGGGTCCTGGACCCTCCTTGTTATAAATATGGTATAATGTACCCCAAACCCTATTCTACTTATTAAGGCCCCCCTAAACCCTAAACCCTAAACCCTAAACCCTAAACCCTAAACACCACCTATATTACACAGAACCCGAAAACTCCTGGGCCTTCATCTCTGGGACCACACCAGTCACGCTTTCCGTGTCCTGCAGGAATTAATGCGAGAACTGGGAGGATAGGGTTTAGGGTTTAGGGTTTAGGGTTTAGGGTTTAGGGTTTATAAGGTTTAGGGTTTAGGGTTTAGGGTTTAGGGTTTAGGGTTTAGGGTTTAGGGTTACGCAACAACTCTGCTTTGTGCGTGAGTAAAGCATGCATCCAAAAGCCTCTTCTACGCCCTCGAAACCTCAGCCACGATCCCCTGAATTCTAATAACTGTCCTGTATGTCCTAAACCCTATACCCACAGGCCTTTCGGCCCTCGGGGCACAAATCCTAAAGCCTAGACCCCTCGACCTCCACCCCTCCACTTTACCCTAAACCCTAATATAGGGTTTAGGGTTTAGGGTTTAGGGCCCTTACGAATTGGAACAGGCTTTTGCGGTATATCCTACCATAATTATAATAAGGAACCCCCAAAAGAGTCTGGGTAATTCTTAAGGGTCCTATTCTACCCAGGGACTTCAGGGCCCTTCAGTTAAGGAATATAGAGGAACCTGATTAAGAAACGCTGGGTCTTTATTAGGGTTCTTAAATTGAACCCGAATATATTTGGGGTTATAGGGCCAGGGTTTCTTAATCAGGATCCTACATTAAACCTTAAATTGGTAAATTTTCTGTTTTGGCTCCTATAAGAATCTAAAGTATGTTCCTTGATTAAAGTCTCTGGGTACACACTGAACCCTAGTCGGAGTTTCCAAAGTACCGGACCCCTAACAGCTGTGACAAATGCGTTGGGTTTAGGGGTTTGGGGGGTTTAGGGTTCGGGTATACAATAACTACAGGGATTCCGGGACTTATCATAGAAACAACCCAATGCGAAGATACCTAGTGCAGAGACTCTAAATCCGAAATCCAGCCATTTAACTACTGTCAATCATGAACCCTAAACCCTAAACCTCAAACCCTAAACCCTAAACCCTAAACCGCAAACAGTAATCCAAACAAAAAGACCCCAAAGACCACAGTTGAAGCTCTACAGTCCGAGCCTACCGGGGGGTTCATGGGCCGAAACCGGTTTAGGGTTTAGGGTTTAGGGTTCGGGGTTCAGGGGCTTTGCGGTTTAGGGACATTGTCATTTGTAGAGTTTGGGGGTATGGGGGGGGTTTTGGTTTAGGCTAGGCGTTTCGGAGTTTTGGGTTGGGCTTTAGGGGTGTCTACAAGGGTGTCTACACCAGATATTTGTTTCACGGCCGTTCGTGGCCGATCAATCGCATATACATGTGCAGCCACTGCGTCACCTTCTGCGGCAGAGTCGCAAAAAGCCAACTGTTCCAGTGATGAAACATCTCATAATAGTCTCGTAAAGTTTTGCAATAAGGGCTACTTGGCCTAAGGAAACCCTACTTGGAGGTTCATGGGCAGTTATAAGTGGAGTCATAAGTCCCCTAATATAGGTTATAACTATAGCTACCCTACTTCTAACCCTACCTATAAACTACCTATGAACCTCCCAGTAAGTCCCCCTAAATCAGACAACCCAGAGGCCGCTTCTTTTACAAGAGGTCGCATCTTCGCTGCTCCATGGGCCTGCGCCACAGCACTCAAGGGGTTTAGTTTAGGGCGTAGCGTTTTTGGGGGGGCTCATGGTTTGGGGGTTGAACTCTGTTAAATTAAAGCGGTTTAGGCTGCAAGGGGATTTAGGGCTTAGGAGTTGAACTCTGTTATAACTCCTAGCTTTTCCGCTCTGGCCCTCGTAGGCTCAAATACAAAGCTTCTGCGGGGTCTTGGTACTGGTACGGTTGACACAAACGGCCACCGTTGGCATTGATACACTCTTCAGGGTCCTGAAAGGATCACAGGCACTACCCATAGGCCCCATCGTAGTTCCTTTCTGTGGCTTATACTTAGGATCCTATGAGGCAATCCCAAAAAGGAACTGCTATGGGGCCTATGGGCAAGATTCACGGTGCTTTATGGAGGTTGTTACTTTATCTGTGGGGTTGTGCAAGGCATCTTGCCCTGGGCTTGGTGAATTTGGTTTTCATAGGGGTCGGGCATGTATGTTGCAACTTACTTCCGCAAAAAGCCACGAAAATAGAAGGTTAAAGTTTCAAATTACTACTAAGTTATAAAAACCCAGAAAGTTTAGAGGTTGGGCATTGGAACTAAGGCAATTCAGGCTGACCTAATCGCTCAGGGCAACATCGAAAACTCAAGGATCGACGATATGGCGTACAGAAACTGCATGCTGCGGTGGATACGACGTTGCAAATAACCATGGCGCAAGACTCATGCTCGCATGGATGCCCACTGCCCATGTCTCGCCTAGCACATCAAGAACCATACACCCTAATTAAACGGGCCTACAATTAAAAATTGCCCAAAAGATCCAATGTCCAATTCCATCGTAAAGCTGCCGAAATCTCAACGAAAGGCTCGGAGCAGCAGAGAGTGCTTTTCCCGCGCGCGCGATCTCGCGGAGCTTGCATCGATGTATGTAGCTGTCTTGAATTTCTGGGGGTCCTGGTACAAATGCTGCAGTCTGTAACCTTTCGAAAAACCAGACATGAGAAGCCAGGGGACTGAAAACATAAAGGAAGGACATGAATTGCGACCACTGCCACTTCAACCCATGGTCGTAGGGTTCCAGGCTTTGGGTTTATAGGGTTGAAGGTTTGGGGCTTAGGCGTGGGGTTGGCACTGGACCGAACACTAGTGTTCCTCATTATAGTTGCATACATGGCAGGACTGAGTCCAGTCTTAAGAATGATGGTAGAGGTACTCCCAGAAGTAAAAACAATGCTTATGATGTTTCTGATGGCGAGTTTTGGGAGCTGATAGACAGGATGTTGGGTTCGCCGCCAAACCCTAGAATTTACAGTTTACAATAACAGCTGCTTGAACCAACGACTTCCACCAACCCAGTGTTACCATGGCCTACCTTCAGTCGGCATCGTATAGCTTATCCAATTGAGCAGAACCCCCTCGACGCTCAGTCAGCGTGCTTCTTGGTG
This sequence comes from Symbiodinium sp. CCMP2456, assembly GCA_905221635.1. NCBI lineage: Eukaryota > Dinophyceae > Suessiales > Symbiodiniaceae > Symbiodinium > Symbiodinium sp. CCMP2456. The sequence continues at coordinate 53,735 of CAJNDV010022936.1, forward strand.
ATTTTCCACTCACTAGGTTGTGAGTCTTGAAGTTGTTTCACCAGTGACCTGAGCTTGGCACCTACAGTAGGGACTTCGTTTTACGGGATCTTGAAGATACGGATCCTACTGTTTATACTGGGCTCCACTGAAAGCTGTCACACAGATTTGTTCATGGAGTCACGGATAGTTTAACCCGCGATTTAGGGCAGTAGCGCTTCGGGTTCAGACTTTCGTCTGCACGGGGATAATAGTGTCTGACCATACTGTGCCGCACTAGGCTTACGTAGCGACGTGGACCTACTACCAGTACAAGAGCCTAACGCTCTTCCCCGGGCAGATACGGATGGTTGAAACTGTCTCTGGAGCTTGTATCGAGCTTCGTCTACACACACTCGGCATGCTGGAAGATCCTGTGCTGCATAAAAGCTCTATTCTATGCGACCGCATAGAACCCTTTAAATTAGAACTCTATTGGAACCATTTTCAACCTGTCCTACAAGCAGTATTACAGCCAAAGGGGCTTGGTCAGGACGAGCCAAAGCACGCCCAACACAGCACACCTCGGCGCGCCGCAGGTGATCTTGGCAAGGTGAGGCATGCTATAAGGGTACGTGCAAGGGTCGTCGGCGGTTTCTCTCAGGTTTCACAAACGCGTATGTATTTTCGGAGCCTGAAGATGGTCCTCCCTATTCTAAAAAGTCTCTGAGAGTCTATATCGCTATTGTAAATCATATTCTACTGTTAATTACTGGGTGGGGGCGGTGTCCAACGGCAAAAATCTGCTGATTTGCCCTGAGCTCTAAACCCTTTATCCCGAAGCTGATTGTCCCCGGCTGTTGGCCTGCCTTCGACTGACGCTTCGTGTAGCTCAGGCCCCAGCCGGCTTGGTAGCTGTTCAAAAATGCTCAAAACACGTCTGCCCAAAACTGCCAAAGGTTAACATGATAAAGTCACACCCTCAACCCTAATCCCTACACTTATAAACCCTAATCCCAGAGCAGCCCCATTTGATGGCTTCTTGTTTCGGCCGGTCCGAAGGATCACAGAGTCTATGGCTTGTTGAAGGTAGAGTCCACGGGCTTGAAAACTCGATGTCTCAGTGCGCGTCTTGGGTATAGGGTGGAGGTAGAAACCGCGGTTTTTGGGAGGTTGGCCTGTTTGGAGTTCTGTCAGAGAGTGTATAGGGCCTACCGTCATTGGGCTATGGCGTGGCCGCAGCTGGGCCTAAAACCCTAAACTCTAAACCCTGTATTCGAGGGAACTCACGACTTGAACAGCTATCTTCCCTGGGCTATGGGTTCCCCCGAAGACCCTTCGCAACAAGGGTACCCATGTTCCTACTGTTCGTTTTAACTTTGATGTCGCCAGAGGCACAGTACCGTTACCACATAGAAGCCGTCGTACTGATAGCTGCAGCCGTCGCCTTTGCAGGAGAGGGCCTCGGCTTCAGGAGGAGTTAAGGGTGTAGGGCGTAGGGTTTAGGTTTATGCTTTAGGGTTTAGGGTTCAGGTTTTAGGGTTAGGGTGCAGATTTCGAGGTTCAAAGTTTGAGGTCCGAGCGTTCGGAATTTCGGATCCAACATAGGGGCCGTAACAGCTCGAGTGGGCTAGTAGGGTCTGTTATACTATAACCGGATTAGGAACTTTGGTCTTATCGTTGCAGATTTGCCCCCAGAGTCAGCACTTTTCTTGGAATCCGTCACCGTAAACCCAAAACCCAGGAATGTCGGAATTGTGGAACTGTAAGTCCTAAGCCTCAAACCCTGGACCCAAGCCCATGGCACTTAGGTTCGACCACCGGGTGTTTGACAGGAGGGTTATATAAGGTTTCATAGGGTTCCTTTAACGGGTTCCTTAAAGGGTCTATAAGGGGCTGCTGTAAGGGGTTTAGGGTTAAGGGGCCTTAATAAATTTCTACAATTCGTGCCATATGTACATGCCGGGCTGTTTCTCGTTCCCGCTGTCTCGATTCATCTATCCATCTGTCCATCCATCCTTGAACCCGTCCTCTATCTTCCGAATCTTATCAATCTTGTCATCTTATCCATCTCCCTATCTCTCCGTCTCTCTCCAATTCTTTCTGTCGCTGTATTCGGTGTTGTTTTTTTTTTTGCGAAACCCTAAACCCTAAACCCTATACCCTAAACCCTAAACCCTGAACCCCTATACCCTAAACCCTGAACCCCTATACCCTAAACCCTAAACCCTGAACCCAAAGCTCTCTCAAACCCCCTGGGCTCCCGGCATCCACCAGGAAGAAGGCGGCGGTGGGCGGCCAGCGACCTCCCAAGTTCCCCATGGTGTTGAGCAGGGTCATGTAGGTACCTGAAGTGGTTTAGGGCTTTAGTGGTTTAGGGCTTAGGGTTTAGAGGTTTAGGGCTTTAGGGTTAAGGTCATGTAGGTACCTGAAAGTGGTTTAGGGCTTTAGTGGTTTAGGGCTTAGGGTTTAGAGGTTTAGGGCTTTAGGGTTAAGGTCATGTAGGTACCTGGGAGGGGTTTAGGGCTTTAGTGGTTTAGGGCTTAGGGTTTAGAGGTTTAGGGCTTTAGGGCTAAGGTCATGTAGGTACCTGGGAGGGGTTTAGGGGCTTTGGGGCTTAGGGCTTAGGGTTTTAGAGGTTTAAGGCTTTAGGGTTAAGGTCATGTAGGTACCTGAAGTGGTTTTGGCTTTGGGGTCAATGGCTTAGGGTTTCGAGGTTTAGAGCTGTAGGGTTAAGGTCATGTAGGTACCTGGAGTGGTTTAGTGGATTTGGGTTTGGGGTTTAGGTTTAGAGGTTTAGGGATTTAGGGTGGGCTAGAGCCGCGGTTTAGGGTTTAGGGGTTTAGGGTTTAGAGGTTTGGGTTTTGGGGGTTTAGGGGTTTAGGGTTTAGGGGTTGAGGGTTTAGGGGTTTTGGGGTTTAGGGTTCAGGGTTTAGGGGTTTAGGGTTACCGTTGTTTTGGGCTTCTGGGTTTCCTTCGCAAGGCTTAAGGGGGCTTCGAGATGAAACCCCACAAGACCTCGTAGTTGAAAAGGTCAGGAAGTTTGTGGTTTCTGCTGGCCTTTGCGCATAAATAGGGGCCTTAATAATTAGAATAGGGTTTTGGGGGTTCCTTATTATAATTCTAGCACAGTATATCCCAAACCCTATTCTTATTATTAAGGCCCCTATATTACTGGGTCTTAGGCAGTACAGAGTTTGGTGGGTTTGCTTTGAGATTTCAGGGGCAGGGGTTCGACCAAATACGGAGCGGTGTCAGGTGCATGGTGGGATAGCTTTCTCACAGAGTCCATGTACAGTGTGCGAGTATGGAGAGCTGTCCCGAAAGACCTCCCCGATGATGGCGGTGGAGCCGAGGCCAATATTCGTGATAGCCAGATAGTAAACATGGATCCTCTGGCCTCTTCCCGGGTCCAATATTCCAAGTCCTACTACAATTTGGATCGGAATTCGGAATTCGAAGTCTTCGGTGGCAGGTTAAAGTTGGCGTTTATGATCCAAGGCAATGGACTTAAACGGATGAGGCTGTGCCGGATCTGGCCCTAAAAACCTAAGCCCTTCAGGAAGTTGACCTTCTCTTTGCTAGGCTCTCCCTGGACGGCCCTGGAAAATTATTGCCTACGATATGTCCCGAGAGTAGACTATACAAAATATGAATGTAGTGCTTGTTCTGCTGCAGACTTACAAGGCTCGAGGCCTAATGGACCTAAATACCGAAATTCTGGCTGCTCAGCATTTTGGAGCCCACATGACAAAGGATTTACAAACCAGAGCCCCTCAAAACTACAGCGCCTGAACTCATTAAAAAAAACAGTAATGGTGCATCTTGTTGGAAGGTTCTGTCTTCTTTGGAATCTGTAAAGGGTCTAGGTTTGACTCCAAACACATGGTTCTCAAGATTCAGGCCACTTTCCATCACTGGGGCACTCTCATAATACGGGCTCTTGATGAGACCCGAACTTTGAGAAGCCTGCACATGCAGCTTAATGCTGGCTGGTGCTTGCCGTTGAATTTGACACTGAACCCTGGCACCAAATGCCGACCCTCACACCATCGCCCCTAAACTCGAAGCTTTATAAAACAAACTATGCGCCGAGGCCGACACCGCCCAGCGTTGGGTCGCTCACCTCGGTTTTCGGATCGTGTTCGAAATTACTCCCGGTCACCTGTGTGCGGTACTTTAAGGGATCTGCAGGGCACATGGGTTCTACAACGATCCGACATTTCGAGCTCGGGGTTTGGGTTTTAGGCTTTTGAACTTTAGGGTTTGTCGGGATCGTAGGCTTTCCGGCGTGTCCACAACAGCCTTGCTTGGGATGGCCAATTTCTATGGAAGGTTCTTGCTCTTAGGGGTACCTAGCTCAGGCATCCATACAGAAAAGCTCCGGCTGCTTCCTTTCTAAATATCGTTATGGTCGGTTGTGTTCTGTACACCGTAGTCTCCTAAGCACTCTACGGAGTATTGAACCGAATATGGGGGAAGGGAATAAAGCGGCGAAAATACAAACAGCGTGTTCCACATGTGCATGTGCATGTGTACGTATGTGTATGTGTGTATGTGTGTATGTGCGTATGAATGAATGAATGAATGAATGAATGAATGAATGAATGAATGAATGTATGTATATGTATATGTATATGTATATGTATATGTATATGTATGTATGTATGTAGGTCTACGCATGTACATGTATGTACGTACCGATGTGCGTGTGTGTGTGTGTGCGCATGGGTGTGTGTGTGTGTGTGTGTGCGTGTGTGTGCATGTATCCCTGCATGTTTGCAAGGATGTCTGTATGTAAGTATGTACGCATGAATGCATGTATGTAGTAGGTACATGTGCATGCATGTGTATCTGTATAAATATATATATATATATATATATACATATATATATATATATACAGGTGCATGCATACATACATTAGTGCGATTGTATATGTGTATATACACGACGAACATCTACGTATATACTCACACACCTACACATGCATATTGGTTTTGGTTCATACGCGTTTGCCAAGTCGCGTGGGCGAAGAACGCCATCTGTGACACAAACATCAGTTCTGACGCTGTGGCGGCACCTGCCGGGGTTTCTGAAACTTGGGGTATCTTTGTTTCTGATAAGAGCATTAAGCGGTTCCGAACAAGAAAGGATGTCTTGCAACAAGGGGCCGATACAACAAGGATCCCACTATTCGGGCTCTATTTTAGGGCTCCTTATTTTCTGCAACTTCCACCCATGAAGTTGAAGGGCAAACCTGCGCGGTGCCCAGATATTTGTGGTGCTGCATGGCGAAACAATTTCAAAGTCACTCCTGCATGCTGTCTTTACTCTGAAGTGTACATGTGCTTCTAGACGAACTGAAGAAAACCAGTATGACCCTCTTTAACTTGGGCTCACAAAGCATTGTAATCTCATGCTAAGACATGCATTGCGGCCGCTGGGACCCCTAAACGTGACGCACTCAAATCCAACTCCTCACAGCTCCGTACCCCAAAACCCCTTAATCCTTAAAGCCCCTAACGCCAAAAAGGCTAAAACCGTCTGAGGCCCTTGAACCTTAAACCCTAAGTACGTTTCAAGTTGTGAGGGCAGTATCCTACAAGGACATATAGTATGTTCAATAACCTCTTCAGTTTATGCTGTGACAAACATAAAAAAAGAAAACATCCTGTGGGACTCCCAGGCCTGCAATCGTAAGCACCAGCAACGTGTAGAAGACCCAGGGGATGGGAGTCACCTGACTCCGACAGTAGCATTGGTTTTTTGGATCCTTGAGGGTTCTATCAGAGCTTCATCGGGATATGTGAATGGCTTTACAAGTCTCTACCCGGGTTGTTTTTAGCGGTTGTGGTTTGTATGAACGCTGAGCACAGGCTTACAGGTTCAACTAAGTAAAGCATCTGCCCAACAAGAAACACACAGAAATCGCAGGCTTGGTAACGGATTGCGTCTTCGTGCGGTCATCGTGCAAGCTGCCCTACTATAGGGGCCTTAGTAATTAGAATAGGGTTTGGGTAAATTATTATACTACAATTATCATAACCCTAGTGCTCCAAGTTTACAAATAGTACCTGCTTTGGGGTCTAAAGTCTATAAATGGTACCTACTTTGGGCTATTTGGAGCCGCAGGGTAAGGAACCCCCAAAATAGTATTGGTAATTACTTAGGCCCCTACAGTACACTCTAAACCGGACCCTAAGCCCCTCAGCGCCATTCCCTAAGGATCCTCCACTTCCAAACGGTTTAGGGTTTAGGGCTTAGAACCCTAGATCCCAGACTTTAAATGCCCTGAACCCTAAACCCGAAACCTTAAACCCTGAGCCCTGAGCCCCTAAACCCTAAACCCTAAACCCCTAAACCCGAAACCCCAAACCCTGAGCCCTACAAGCCCCAAACCTTAAACCCAGAGCCCTAAACATTACGTAACCCTGAACCACAAGCTCGAAACAGGGAGTCCGAAGTAGCCAAGCTCGGAAGTAGCCACTGAGAAAGAGGTTCAAACCTTAAGCTTCCTCTGATAGGGTCTGCATAATTCTAGCGGTTCAGGGTTTAGGGTTTACGGTGTAGGACTCTACGAGGGGCTATAAGAGAATACTATTGCTTATTATCCCGACACTTACAGTATGTTGGATGCACTATAAGCCCTGATCTGTTTCTGGTACCTTTCACCAAACCCGTAAACCAGGGGTGCGAGCATAGCTAATTATCATTACATATATATATGTGTATATATATATATATATATATAAGTTATGTGTGTGTATCGGATGGCGCGCAAGCTCTATACTATGTATTCCCAACTCTCGGGAAGAAAATCACCAACTATGCAGGCCCCTGTTCTACATGAACGTCGTAATTACCGACTCACGACCCATCGTTGGTCCAGCGGCCGAGGATGGCGTGTAGAAAGCCAATATCGCTGTCACAGGACCAGAAAGGACGCGCAGTGGATAAACCTCTGCTCGGGTGCTGCTTTGACTTGGCGGGATTGGTCAGTGAGATGGGTTGTGGGGACTATTGTAAGGGTTACGAGGTATAGGATGCACTTCCAGGTTTTGCTCTTCATAAAGGTTCTGTGTGGGGTCTGTTTGGTTTCCAGAAGTTCAAGGTGTGGAATTTAGGGTTCAGGACGATAAGGTTTACGGCTGTAGGGCTTTAGGCTTTGAGGGTTCGGCACTCAAGGCTTCGGGGCTTTATATAAGTTGAAGGTTTGATGGGGGTTTCTTGCAATAAGCCAATAAGCCGCAAGCAGAGCCCGGCGGGAAAAGCGGGGGGGAAACAGCTGCACCTACACCCCAAACCCTATAAAGCCCTAAACTCTAAACCCTAAATAACCGCAAACCCTTAGCCTAAACTTTGAACCCTGAACCCTAACCCCGAACCCTTAAGCTACTAAACTCTAAACCCTAAGCCTTAACCCCAAACCCTAAAGCCCCAAACTCTCTAAACCCTACAGCCAACAACCAAACATGTCCCGGCTAGGGGGCTGTGATGGCCAACTTCAGCGGGTTGGACCTTAGCTGCTCGAGGCTTCGGGGCTTGCGCATTTTCTTAGTTCATGGTTGGGATAGTATTAAGAATCAAAATTTCTATTCCCTATTGAGTTTAAGTACTAAGTACCCATAAATATTCAAAATCTTACCCAGCTAGGACAAAGTCGGGATGCAAATCCTTACAAATTTCGGTCAGGGTGGAGGTCTTGGGGTTTATGGTTCAGGGCCCAGGGCGTCTAGTGTCCAGGGTATAGGGTTTAGGGTGTAGTGTAGACTAGCGCAGACCCAAAGCCCAGAGCATCAAAGTTCCGGCTGCGGAGCAGGAAACCTTAGTAACGTATGTTCCAAGCTAACATAAGAGAGCTGTAACTGCAAACCATATTAATATCCTTTTGGCCCCATGCAAACACGATTCCAGAGTGTTCTCTGGAAGCCTTATCAGGTGAGAGGATGCAGCCTACTGTAGAGCCCTCTTTGCGTCTATTGAAAACTAGAGGTATTATGACCTATTTTGTCCCGACCTCTAGCCCTAAACCCTAAACCCTAAACCCACAGGACCCAACTAGTGAATTACTGCGGAGGGTAGGCTGGGAAAGACCAGCAGCCTGCAGGTTTGGGGAGCAAGCTGTAGCTCAGAGGCCTTGGCAGTTAGAATAGGGGGATTGGGGTATATTCTGCTAAAAGTGAGGTAAGGGGCCCCAAATCAGCATTGGTGATTATTTAGACTCCTATACTACAAATTAAATGCTCCCTACCCACTTAGCGCGGCCCTAAACCCTAAACCCCTTCTCCAAGTATCTGTATGGACCGATGTCAGAGTAGTAGCAGACGGGTACACCCGCAGGATGGCTAGCTAGAAACCTCACAGCGCCTAATACCCTCAAATTGTAGGCCTTGCAAAGCAGCGTGGTGAAACCAAAACCTATAACACCACAATCGCGGCATTCAGAGTGCGACGAACGGCTTGGCCCTCACAGACCCAAATACCCTCACCCAGGGCTCCAGGTTCTGTAAGGGTCGCTCCATTTCGGTCGTCCAGGCTCCGCAATGCTCCACCTATAAATATAGATTTATATATATATATATATATCT
>CAJNDV010022958.1:8392-28526 GCA_905221635.1 Symbiodinium sp. CCMP2456
ATCCTCCATCCGGAACCCTGAACCCCTAAACCCTAAACCCTAAACCGCTAAACCGCTAAACCCTAAACCCTAAACCCTAATCCCTAATCCCTAATCCCTAATCCCTAATCCCTAATCCCTAATCCCTAATCCCTAAAGCCTTGGCTTGTGAGCGGGCTGAGTTGCTCCCGTCCCCTGGGCTAAGACCTTCCTTCGGCGGCTTGGACGTCTGCAGATGGAAACATCAAGGGTGTAGGGCTTAGGGTTTAAACCCTAAAACCCCTAAAACCCTAAACCCTAAACCCCAAAACCCTAAACCTTAAACCCTAAACCTCTAAACCCCTAGGCCCTAAACCCCCTAAACTCTTGAGCCTCCAAACGGCTGCTTGGTTTGCAGGACTTGTCTGGCATGGAGAGCACGGGCATCGTCGATCGGAAGGCTGGCACATCCTGCGGTTTCGAGGATAAGCTAGGGGTTCTAGGGTTTAGGGTTTAGGGTTTAGGGTGCTAGGGGTTCTTGGGGTTTAGGGTTTAGGGTTTAGGGGTACAGCCTCAAGGATGAACTGACGGTTCAGGGTGCAGGGTTTAGGGTTTAGGTTTAGGGTTTAGGGTTTAGGGTTTAGGGTTTAGGGGAAAAGTAGATAGAATTCGACACTTTCGGGCGCAGGGTCTAGGATTCAGGGTTCAGTTCACCCATAGGCCCCATAGTAGTTCCTTTTTGGGATTACCTTTGTAGGAATCTAACTATGAGCCCCACAAAGGAACTACTATGGGGCCTATGGGCAGGGCGTAGAGTTCTCTTACCTCCCATTTGGTACGGAGAGGGGCGGCATGTATGTGACCTCTTGCTTCCACAACCTCTCGGACCCTAAACCCTAAAGGCTTTACAGCCTGAGGAGCAGTTTCCTTTTCGTCCTTTTCGTAGATTCAGGCCGTCCATCCCTGGCCAGAGCTTCAATACATGTGAAATAGATTTAGGACTTTTAGTTTAGGCCTATAGCTTTTAGAATAAGAGCTTAGTACCTTTGCAGGTCAAACGGAGAGCAACGTTGTGCTTTTCAGCAGTAAAGAGGTTATCTGACCTGTAACTTCATTTTCTTGCTTAGGGCTTAGGGTCTGTGGTGTGCCAGGCCATACGACGAGGGTGTATTTTCGGATTGAAGTTTTCTCCTTCTAGGGGCAGAACGCAAACCACTGTAGACCCGCAACGGACACCCATCCCCGACATCAACCGACCACAATGGTGTTGCGAGGCTCTGCAAGAAATCTTGCTGCCCCCAGACAAGTTTATCGACCTGAAAAAGAAGGCACGCGGAGCGTTTTGCTCTGGACAGGCATTCCGTTGGTGCACATACTCCGATTCGGAGAAACCTGGAGCCATGAGCCGTAAGCCACGCTGTCTCTAGCTTGTAGATCACGCTTGTTTCGCATGCATTGATTTCTACCTCTGTGAACTGTATGGTTACGTTAACCGACTATCCCAGCAGGAGCCGTCTCGAGTTGCCATAACAAGAAGGACCCTGCCCCAGTCCAGTGTCCCAGTGGTTTCTAGGGCCAGGGTCCAGGGGTAGAGTTTAGGGTCCGAAGCCGTGAAACTAGGCACAAGCTCAGAAAAGGCAGAGTAGCCGATTCTGAAGCAGTACGCCGCGTAGACCTAGTGTTGCTTGAAGCTTTCCCCTTTTAACTTGATGCTCGAAGCGATGGGCTCGAGCGTGATCGGTGCACAGTCCTAGGCGTTCCGTTGTGTGCAGGCGTTAGCCATGACAGCCGAGGCGCTGCGCGCAGAGATCGAGGCCACCAAAGCGTTGACACAGACAGAGCGGGCAAGGAACCGACAACTCCAAGCGGCGACAGAAGAAGCCCTCGAGCGGCAAAGACTGCGGCGAGAGCTGGAAGACTACAGGAGGATTCTCGAAATGGAGCGGGAAGAAAACCTCGAAGAAGACCTCTACAGAAGAGAAATAGATGCGGACGATGACGGAGATCATCTACCCTGGGCAGCACGCCCGCCTGGCTCTGTCCCAGCGAAGCTGCTTCCCAAAGGCTGCCATGTGCGTGCATTCGGTGAGGAGCATGCAGATTTCGGCCACGAGGTTGCCAAAGGCGAGTACACATGGAAGCTTACTCGCATGTCTTGGCTTCGAGCTGCCGTGGGACGACATGGAACTGCCCGGTCCGAATGGTTTCAGGTGGGCGAGTACAAGTTCCAGTTTACCTACAATCCCGACGGAGGTTTTGTCATGCGTCATATGGATGGCTTTGAAGACATAGAGGATATGTGTGGTTCTGTCGCCATAGTAACGCCACGCACACAGTCAATGGTATCTTTCGTGCTTCGCCATACCGTGTATGTCCAGAAGTGCGGCAAGGAGTTCGTGCAATGGGGCAACACACAGGAAGAGAAGATAAACTCGGTTCACAGCAAAATAGTTGGACCGGATGTGCATCCAAAGGGTTCCCCTCCAGCAGCAATCGGAGTCTTCAGCCTATCGCATGAACAACTCTTGCTGTCGGAGTGGGTCCACGACGACACTTTGACTTTGAAGTTTGTTTTGGAAGTGCGTCCTCAGCGGTGTTATTTTTCCCACGTTGTTCCAGGAGAGGTTGTGGATGTTCCAGAGCCAACCCTGCATCGCGACACGCAAGCTTTACTCGAGCAAGCGGGTTGCAGCGACATGCAGTTCAGGGTGCAGGGAGAGGTGATCCACGCGCACTCCCAAGTTCTCTGTGCGAGATCGGAGGTGCTCAAGAAGCAGCTGAACTCGGGCTTGCAGGAGTCCAAGTCCAAGGTGATCGTGATCGAAGACTGCGTTGCGGCCACCTTCAAAGCCTTCATAAAGTTCCTTTACACTGACACGCTACCCACCGTTGCGGACCTGGCAGAAGAGCCATCGAGTCAAACTTTGAAAGAACACGGCAGTCGGCATCCTTCGCAGATGGAGGCATTGTGGGCAGTCAGTCACAAGTATCAGGCGGGTGTTGCGAATAGATGCTGCACTTAGTACAGGGGCCTTACTAATTGTTATAGGATCTTGGGGTCCATTATACCATAATTATAGAATGGAACCTCCCAAATAGTATTGATAATTATTTAGGTTCTTACATTAGGGCCTCAGATGGTTCCTCTGACACAAGCTGGGATCACGAGCCTGGGTCCTAGTCTCAGTCTTGTGGCAGTATTGCTGGAACTTGGGCTCGGTTTAGGGTTTAGGGTTTAGGTGCTAACTCCATGTCCTTGAGGGCTAATTAGCAGGCCTGAACTATATGTGATGTTTCTGACGTCGAGCTGTGTCGGTATGCTTGCTGATGCTTGCATCGAACAACAGTAGCTTGTGCGGGCATACTGTCCGAAGTCCTTTCAAGTGGTATCAGTATTGTCTGCTTTCGGCGGCAGGTCTACTTACCAAGATCTTCAATTATTGCTTTCAAGATGCTCCTTCGAAGAATGAACCTTCTAGTGAGTCTGGTGGAAATTACTGGACCGTCGGCTAGTCGACGCCGGGAAAATCGAAAATCTTCGTTTTCAAGGAAATGAAGCATTCAACACTGCGTTGAGCATATGCTAAATTTCTCCATATGAGATAGCACTCCTTTAACAACCCCGCAGGTAGAACGGCTTCAGCGTTGGTGTGAAGCGCAGCTCTGCAACCAGCTCAGCGCAGAGCGGGTCTGCAGCGTCCTTCGCCAGGCACATGTCTTGGAGGCCACACAGCTCGAGAAGGTTTGTCTCGCTTACATCAAAGACAACTTTGCAGAGGTGCTCAAGCTTCAGGCCTACAGTGATCTCATGAGCAAATGGCCCGAGGTTGCGCTGAAGGTTCAACTCTATTCGACCGGAGTGCCAGAAAGCGAGGCAGCTGCAATCGTGCAGGCTCGCAAGGTACGAAAGTTGGAGGATGGAGCGGAGACGACCTCGTAGAGAGCGAGTTCAACCTATAGCAAAAGACAAGGCATTGCTCTCACTTCTACTGCAGCTGCGTCGTGCTTGGCACTGCTTGCTTTTAAGACTTGCTTCGACATTGCCATGCGGTATTTTCAAACATCACCAGTATTTGGGGGCGAGACGGGTCTGCTTGAACACTTCGCAAGGCGATGTGGGACCACGGCATCAGGGAATAGAAGCCCTAAGCCCAAAATCACACCGGGTGCACGAGGCGAAGGTGTCGAAGTCGCAAAAATGACAGGCCCATTCAACCATCAGTGACAGTTCTATATCCTGTCCCCCATTTTCTGAAACTGCCAGATCGAGCCGAAAACTCTTGCAAAGTTCACATCACCTGAGAAGTTGGTCTGAAGGAAGTCCTTACAGTATTCCCCTAAACCCTAAACCCTAAACCCTAAACCCTAAGCCCTATAAACCCAAGACGTGTGAACCCAAAAGCTCCTCCATGGTACCTGCCATCTGCTACAAGTAGAAGCTTCGCTGAGACTCCCAAGACCCCAAACTCGAAACACCGAAGGTTTAGGGTTTAGGGTTTAGGGTTTAGGGTTTAGGGTTTAGGGTTTAGGGTTAAGCCCGAAGCCTTGATCCCCAAGCCCGAAGACGTGAACCCCAAACCCTAAGCTCTAAACAACCTTAATCCCCAAGCCCTATAAACCCTAAGCTTCGTGCCCGAATCCCCTAAACCCGAAGCCTTGAATCCCAACCTCTAACCCAAACAGGGATTAGGGTTCTCAACCCTAAGCCCTAAACCCGAAGCCCTGACCCCAAACCCTACTCCCTAAATCCCCATCCTAAACCCGAAGCCCTAAGCCCTAAACCCTAATCGCAGAAAGCTTTGGAAGCCACAAGCCCCGAAATCCCCAAGTCTCAGGGAACCCTTAGGGTTCAGGGCCGCTTAGGGTTTTAAAGGGGGTTTAGGGTCTGTAAGGGGCTTTCAGGGTTTATAGGCGGTTTTAGAGTATACATAAGTGTTGTTTTGGTTTACAAGGGGTTTTAGGGTATACAAAGGGTTTTCGGATTTATAAGGGGATTTTAAGCTTTAGTGTTTAGGGCTTTTGGGGCTCATAGGAGTTCAACACCAGGGTTTGGTGGTTTCGGGTTCAGGGATTTAGAGTCTGCTTATCTTGGCCCTAGATTGAGATGAGAATATCCCAGCTGGTGAAGTCACATTCGGCACAGCTTGTACATGCACCTTGCTGTGCTCGTCCAAACCAGCTCGAGCTAATTCAAGTATCGATTTCGAGGGCAATCGAGAGATGTTTCAACTATAGATATTTATTAGCTGCTTGAAGTTTCGCAATTATAACATCATGTTGAAAGTGAGGTGCTTCATCACGACAAGTAGAAGGCTTCACCGCGCTCCGTGCACAACGGCGGCCATGACAACCAATGAGCTGCATGCGGAGATCGAGACCGCCAAACAAAGGTTGCAAGCAGCAGAGGCGCGGTCTCGCGAAATTGAGGAAGAAATTCAGCAGGCCACGGAGCGGCAACATTTGCGACGGGAGTTGGAACAGATCCAGCAGAAGCTCCATGATCGTACAGAGATGAACCAGGCGGACGAAGCATACACAAGAGACATCGACGCGGACGAGGATGGCGACTTTCTATCGTTCACGAGTTCCGGCCAAGCGGTCCCACAACATCCCAAGAAAAGCAGTGTGCATACGGTTGCGGATGCGGATATGTGCACGAACTTCGGCCATCAAATCCTGAAAGGAGAGTTCAGATGGAGGCTTCTTTCGATGTCTTGGCTTCAGACAGCACTCTGCCAAGAATCCCGTCCTTTTGCGGAAAGTGCCCTGTGCTGGATAGACAGGCTCCCGTTCAAATTTGTTTACAATCCCTCCGGTGGCCCTCTCGGGACCTCAACCGATGGCAAGAAGACTATTTGCGGTTCCCTTGCCATACGGTCATTTGCTGCTCTTGAACAGCAGGAGCCCTTCGCATTGCGCTACAGCATTTACGTCAGAAGGAATAACGGGGACTTTGTCCAGTGGGGTTCTACACGCGATGACATCAACACCAGTCTGCTTTATTGTGGAAATCATGGACCGGATGTGCATCCACAAGGATCCCCTCCAGAGGCGATCGGAATCTTTGGCCTGACGCATGAACAGCTTCTGCAATCAGAATGGGTGCATGATGACACTTTGACCTTGAAGTTCGTTTTGGAAGTCCGCTGTCGTGGAATCACTCACGCAGATCTCGTGGCTGTAGATGTACCAGAGCCGTCTCTGCATCGGGATGCACAGGCTCTGTTCGAGGAAGCCAGCTCGAGCGATGTACGTTTCAGGGTGGAAGATCAAGTTATCCACGCGCACTCCCAAGTTCTCTGTGCGAGATCGGAGGTGCTCAAGAAGCAGCTGAACTCGGGCATGCAGGAGTCCAAGTCCAAGGTGATCGTGATCGAAGACTGCGTTGCGGCCACCTTCAAAGCCTTCCTAAAGTTCCTTTACACTGACACGCTACCCACCGTTGCGGACCTGGCAGAAGAGCCATCGAGTCAAACTTTGAAAGAAGACGGCAGTCGGCATCCTTCGCAGATGGAGGCATTGTGGGCCGTCAGTCACAAGTATCAGGCGGGTGTTGCGAATAGATGCTGCACTTAGTATAGGGGCCTTACTAATTGTTATAGGATCTTGGGGTCCATTATACCCTAATTATAAAATGGAACCCCCCAAACAGATTTGAGAATTATTTAGGTCCCTACATTAGGGCCTCAGATGGTTCCTCTCACACAAGCTGGGATCACGAGCCTGGGTCCTAGTCTCAGTCTTGTGGCAGTGTTGCTGGAACTTGGGCTCGGTTTAGGGTTTAGGGTTTAGGTGCTAACTCCATGTCCTTAAGGGCCAATTAGTGGGCCTGAACTATATGCGATGTTGTTGACGTTGAGCTGTGTCGGTATGCTTGCAGATGCTTGAATCGAACAAATGTAGCTTGTGCGGGCATACTGTCCGAAGTCCTTTCAAGTGGTATCAGCATTGTCTGCTTTCGGCGGCAGGTCTACTTACCAAGATCTTCAATTATTGCTTTCAAGATGCTCCTTCGAAGAATGAAACTTCTAGTGAGTCTGGTGGAAATTACTGGACCGTCGGCTAGTCGACGCCGGGAAAATCGAAAATCCTCGTTTTCAACGAAATGAAGCATTCAACACTGCGTTGCGCATAGGCTGAATTTCTCCGTAACTCCTTTAACAAGCACGCAGGTAGAACGGCTTCAGCGTTGGTGCGAAGCGCAGCTCTGCAACCAGCTCAGCGCAGAGCGGGTCTGCAGCGTCCTTCGCCAGGCACATGTCTTCGAGGCCACACAGCTCGAGAAGGTTTGTCTCGCCTACATCAAAGACAACTTCGCAGAGGTGCTCAAGCTTCAGGCCTACAGTGATCTCATGAGCAAATGGCCTGAGGTTGCGCTCAAGGTTCAACTCTTTTCTACCGGGGTGCCAGAAAGCGAGGCAGCTGCAATCGTGCAGGCTCGCAAGGTACGAAAGTTGGAGGATGGAGTGGAGACGACCTCGTAGAGAGCGAGGGCGACTGCTGGTGCATTGCTCTCACTTCTTCTGTAGCTGCACGGTGCTTATTGAAAGCAATGTCCGGCCTCTGCCATTGGTTGTTAAAATTTGTTTCGACATTGCCAGTCGGCTTTCTCAAAGATCGCCAGGGTTTTTGTGCGAAAAGGCTCTGTTTTGAAGACTTTGAGTGTTAAAGGGGCAACTTTGGAAAGGGCGATTTGGGAATGAATTTTGGGTTTCCGAACAGTCTAGCGGAGCCCATTGCAGGATCCAATTACAAGTAATTAATGTTCTTACTAGTAGAGCAAAAGCAGACTTGCAATCGAAAAGCAAACAATTTACGATCATTCTATTTCGAGGCCATGTTGGGTTTGGGGCGTGAACGAGTGTTGCAGACTTTCGGCGCCCAACAGGCCTGAACCAGCTTCCTGCGCCCCCCAATTCTTAAGAAAAGACTCTTCTACTGGGTCTTTCTATTCAAACCCGACTATAAGCACTAAGGCTGTTCTACTAGGCGTATCCAAAAAGAATCCCTAAACCGTAAACCCTAAACCCTAAACCCTAAACTCGAATCGAGTAACCCCCCTGAGAACAGCCTTCGATAGCTGGAGAGGTCGACAGTGAGCTGGAACGCCGAGCAGAACGGAAGGAGGCCCGCAGGGTTTAGGGTTTAGGGCCGTAGGGTTGGGGATTAGAGTGCAATTTAGAGATTTTGGTGCTTATGGGGTTTAGGTTTAGGGTTCCAGGGTTTGGGGTTACTACGGGGCCGTGGGTTTACGGCAGAAGCCTGAAACAATTGTTTTGAACAGTATTCCTAAGTTATACCCCCCAAACTCTAGTTTCATCATTACGACCCCTGTATTAGGAACTTCGTGAAGCCCCATCACCCACTGTAAGACCCCGTGTCAAGCCTTCATCGAAATCCTGGTAATGTAGGGGCCTAAATACATACCTTAATTGCCTATACACTTTTGTTTTTCTTTTTTTTGTACGGGGGGGGGGGGGCGTTCTTTATTATAGTTATAGTCTAGTGGGCCCCAAAACCCTATTCTAATTCTAAAGGCCCCTACATTATACAGTGTGGTGACATCCTGTATGATCCCATAGAACTCTTTTAAGACTCAAACGGGAGCCGTTTGGTTTGGTTGCATGGGAAGGTTGATGGTCACAGTTTGGGGTGCAGATGCTGGGATTCCTGTTGGTTCTAGTAACTAGTATAGGGGCGTCATTAATTACCTATACTATTTTGGCGGCTCCTTAGTATATTCGCAGCACAATATACCCCAACACCCTATTCTAATTAATTAAGGCCCCTGCATTACTCGATTTTTTTCATGAACAGCCTGTATCTAAACCCTAAACCCTAAACCCTAAACCCTAAACCCTAAACCGTCGTGGTTCAGGGCTGGAGGTCTTTTGGGTTTAGGGCCGTTTAGGGTTTAGGGTCTATAGGGTAATCCTCCTCGCAGACAGATATAAACGTCAGTTGTGCTTACGTCGGAGTTGGAGCTGCTTGTAGGGTTTAGGGTTTAGGTCTTCGAGGCCGGGACGGACAGGGTTTGCAAGCTGGTGCCTAACGTTTCGACCACCCTGGCAATCTGTTTCCTAGTTTCGGTTTTTCCATTCCTAATGCCCTAAACCCCCCCTCAACAAAAAAAGCCTCGGCTGAATAGAAGAAGTCTTTCCCCGTTGCATCTTCCAGCGGGTGGGCAGAAGGAATTTTGGATGCCGGGTCAGGTTAATTGGTTCATTTAAGGTTGAGGGTTTATTATAATAAGGCTGCGGTAGTTTGTTTGTCATTTGCACCGCTCTACCATTACTACTACTACTACTACTACTACTACTACTACTACTACTACTATTACTACTGCCTTCTATACTTCCCCCTCGCAGTGAGCCGGAGTCGTGAAGTGTCAGGTCTCAGGGGAGGATGAGGATGATCACTCGAAGGAGATCGAGATCAAGCCCACCATGGAGGAGACACGGTGCTTGGGTTTTAGCGTCTAGGGCCTGGGGCTAGGGATTTGGAAGTCAGAGGTGAAGGTGCTGTGTGCTGCCATCCTTGTTTGGTGTGTTGGCATGATGACGATGATGATTGTGACGGTGTTGATGGTGTCTTATGATCTGCTTGTCATGATCGTGGTTGGTCGTCACCACTTATAAATGGAATTAGCACTACACACTACCGTCTGTCTTGGTCGACTGTTACAGGTGTTCTTTGTGACTTACTGCATCATACCTTTTCAGTTTACCGCTGTTCTGATGGTCAAGGTCGTCTTTAGTTCTTGCGCTGTGATTTACTCTTTTGCGATGGTGAAGGCCATCTCTAGCTATTGCATTGTTGCCTCAATGAATAAACTCGTGCTTTCGAGTTTTGTTATACTTTCATAGAGGAGCCATGTGGGTGATGTCTTTACTACGCACCCCGACCCTAGTTGTTGCTGTTCGAACTATGACGGTGCCTGCTGTTTGTCATACACCGGAGCTTTCGCCAAACCGGAAGTCTTCAACTGGTATGGGGCTTAGGGTAGAGGTTTCAAGATCTACGATTTGAGGCTGGGGGGGTTTTGGGCCAGCACAAAGAGAGGGCCCCAAACCCCAAAAGCTAAACCCTAGACACCAAAACTTAAAACCCTAAACCCTAAACCCTAAAAGCCCTACACCCCTAAACCCTTAAAGCCCTAAAACCTAAAACTTAAAACCCTAAACCCTAAACCCTAAACCCTAAACCCTAGAACCCTAAACCCTAAAACTTTAAAACCCTAGACCCTAAATGCCTAAAGGAGCTATAAACCCTAGACACCCCTAAACGCTAAACCCTAAACCCTAAATCCCTTAAAGGAGCTTTCGGAAACTTAAAACCCTAAACCCTAAATCCCTTAAAGGAGCTTTCGGAAACTTAAAACCCAAAACCCTAAATCCCTTAAAGGAGCTTTCGGAAACTTAAAACCCTAAACCCTAAATCCCTGAAAGGAGCTTTCGGAAACTTAAAACCCTAAACCCTAAATCCCTGAAAGGAGCCTTCGGAAACTTAAAACCCTAAACCCTAAATCCCTTAAAGGAGCTTTCGGAGAAGTATGGCATGGCCCGGGCGCGTCTCGACTTCTTCCACGACCTGTTCCAGAGCTTCCTGCCGCCCAACAAGGCCGGATCTGTCGGTTTAGGGTTTAGGGTTTAGGGGTTTAGGGTTTAGGGGTTAGGGTTTAGGGTTTAGGGTTTAGGGTTTAGGGTTTAGGGTCTAGGGGTTTAGGGGTGTAGGGGTTTAGGGGTTTGGGGGGTTTTGGAGGTTAGGGGGTTTGGGGTTTGGGGGTTTAGGGTGTTGGGGTTTTTGGGGTTTGGGGGTTTAGGGGGTTTGGGGTTTTCTTGGGGTATAGGGGGTTTAGGGGTTTTGGGGTTTGGGGGTTTTGGGGTTTGGGGGGTTTTGGGGTTTATGGGTTTAGGTGGTTGTGGGGTTTAGGGGTTTTGGGATTTGGAGGTTTGGGGGTTTGGGGGTTTAGGGGGTTTGGGTTTTGGGTTTTTGGGGTTCAGGGGTTTTGGGGTTTTGGGGTTTTGGGGTTTAGGGTTTTAGCGTTTTGGGGTTTTGGGTTTTGGGGTTTTGGGGTTTAGGGTGTCAAACACCCCCTGTGGCCAATGGTTTCCGGGGAATTGTACTGTTCAGCAACGTCTTCGAGGATGAAGGTGTAAAGCTCAGTCCTGCCAGATCTCTAAAAACTTGAAATGGACAATATATCCACCTCAACCCTGGAGCCCTACAGCCATAACGGAAGGGACTCTGGCTATAGGATTGTCGTATTTTGTTGGGACGAAGGGCAGCGGTTTAGTCAAACCCCATGATGACATGCAGGCAGATGTGCAGTACTAAACGCCTAAACCCTGGGTACCCGCAATGGTCTAGGTAGACTCGAGTGTGCCTGGCAGACTGTGGGTGTTCATGCCTTTTGGTGTTTGTTTTAGGGGTTTAGGGTTTAGGGTTCAGGGGTTTAGGGTTTAGGGTTTAGGCTTTCATCATCAAGCAGAACATCCTAGGAATCCGACATGGTAGGAATGCTGTGACTGCTAGAACAGCCTGCTGCTGGTGGAGTGGTTGTAATTCTCCAAACTCCTCGACAAACAGGAGCTTCGGAAAAGAGTGGCAGTCATCAGCCTGAACCCGAAAAACCCTAAACCCTAAACCCTAAACCCTAAACCCCTAAACCCTAAACCGAAACCCTAAACCCTAAATCAGTTATCAGCGCCGCCATCATTTCCAAGCACGCACTTCGATTGAGCGAATCAGCATAGGTCGGGCCAGCAGTTCCAATATAATAGGGCCCTAAATGATTACCAATACGATGTTGGGAGCTCCTTATTATAATGTTAGTATAATGGACCCGAAAACCCTGTTCCAATTAGTAAGGCCCCTATATTACCATTGCCAGCAAAGCGCGCCAGTTCCACATTCTGAGACACAGCAGTCATGCAAACGATAAACTTGCTGTGCTATCAAGCATCCTCCATACCATCATCGCAATCGTATCCTCGCTATAGTCACATTTTAACTATACTAGAGTATGCACCAAACCACTGAAGCGAAAACCTGAACATACGCCAAAGGCCCTAGTCTAATTATCCAACCACTTTCGCACCCCCCTCATCCCAATTATCATTCTGATGTTCAGATGTCATCGACATTATTATTACCATTATTCTTATTCTTGCTCTTATTATTGTGCTGCTTGTAAATCTGATTTGTTATGGCCCTGTAGCTGTACAATTTTTCGGCTCCTACAGCCCCTAAGCCCGAAACCCTAACCCCTAAACCCTAAGCCCTAAACCCTAAACCCTAAATAAACCCTAAACCCTAAACCCTAAGCCGTGGTCCCTGTTGGATCAGGATGGCAGTCCGGGGATCTGCGGCTATCCCGAAAATCCTGCCGTTACCGGCTCGGTGTTTAGGGTTTAGGGTTTAGGGCGTTTCGGGGGAGTCTCGCTGGGCTTTACTTTCCTTTTTGGGGCTCATATTTAGAATCCTATAAGGTAATCCCAAAAAGGGAACTACTATGGGGCCTATGGGTAGGGGTAGCGTTTAGGGTTTGGGTTTAGGGTTTCGGGTCCAGGGTTTAGGGTTTCGGGTTCACGGTTTAGGGTTTAGGGATGTTTAGGGTTGTGTGTCTGGGTTGAGTTTCGCTTGGTTTTAGGGGTAGGGTTTAGGGTTTCAAGCGTGGCGGAGCTTCGATGGGTCTTAGGGGTATGGTTTAGGGTCTGAGGTTTGTTTGATTAGGGTATGGGGACTCGTTCTGAGGTTAACTGGGTGGCGCCTCGCTGGGTTTGGGGACTTCGTGGGTTTCGTCGGTCAATATCCCCCAAACCGTATTAGGGTTTAGGGTTTAGGGTTTCCCAAAGGTTGTATTCGTATGGGGGTTAGTGCATGCTGCTGCTGCGGCAAGTTCTGGTTTTGTCAAACATTCGCTTCATGTTGGCTTACGATGTTACGAGGTTGCCCGCTAAGTTCCATCTTAGAGCGATCACATGATTTCGCATGAACCTCCAGTGCTAGCGACCCCAAATACCCGAACCTGGTGCAAGCTGTGCATGCTTCAAGCAGTGAGAACCTATACCTTAGCACCCCCGAAGCCGAAAATCCAAAAAGGCAGACCCGAATCCTAGCTGTTCAGCATCAGAAAGATGTTCTAACATGCTTCAACTTTCAACTTAACCACTGTAACCGGGTGTGAAACCGCACTCAACCCTCAACCCCCCTACCCTAAAACCCGAAAGGCTTGCAGTAGCCCTTGTAGGGCTTGTAGGGCCGTCATTTATCACCCTTAACCCCAAACCCTAAACCCTAAACCCTAAACCCTAAACCCCTAAACCCTAAACCCTAAACCCTAATCCCTTTACAGGAGCTCCTTAAGAGACTCGACCAGCGAATGGCTCCCGCGGCGAATGCACCCGCGGGAGCTGAGCTGCGCTACCGCTGCGTGCACTGTGGCGCGCCTGCACGTGCCCTGGAGATCCTATAAATTAGGGACCCCAAAAGCACATAAGCATAAGCTTTTTATAGGGATATCCCTACCTTATTGGGCTTCATTATAAGGTTTTTTATATGGGATATCCGGATCCTAATTTTTGCTTATGTGCTTTTTTGGGGGCCCTAATAAAGGGACGCTTTAAGGCATCCTTTGAGGGTTCCTGTAAGTTTAAGGGATCCTTTGAGGGATGCTTTAAGGGATCCTTTAAGGGATCCTTTAAGGGATCCTTTAAGGGATCCTTTGAGGGATCCTTTAAGGGATCCTTTAAGGGATCCTTTAAGGGATCCTTTGAGAGATCCTTTAAGGGATCCTTTAAGGGATCCTGTGAGGGTTCCTTTGAAGGACCTATATAAAGGTAGTTTCTAAAGCTTCCCCCATAGCTTCTACAAGGGTTCTGCTCCTGTAAGGTTGCTATAGGGCATTACGGGTGTATGGTTCAGGAAAATAGGGTTTAGGGATTTCAGGCTTGAAACTTCGAGGGTTTTGAATTCAGTGGTTTGATTCAGGAAGTACATTTGGGGCCTGCTACTTTCATGTAGGTGGCTCCAGGGCTCTGAGAGTTTATGGCTCAAGAAGTTTGGGGTTTTGGGATTTCAGGCTTAGGACTTCCAGCATTGAGGACTTAAGGAATTACGTTTGCTTTTTTTTTTTCGGGCCTGGGCTATAGAAGTAAGGCTTACGACTGGATATAACCGAACCAGTGCCATGACCCGGCATCCCAGGCGAACTGTACCGGCGCATCGGCCAGGACATCTGCTTGAGCCAATGCACGTCCTGTGGCGAGGTGGCTCGGCCCCTAAACTACTCCCAACCCTAAACCCTAAACCCTAAACCCTAAACCCCTACCCCCCTAAACCTCTAAACCATAAATCCCAATAAACTTTGCCTGGACCCCTAAACTAAGCCCTGAACCGCTGAACTCTGATGATACCTAATGAAATGCCAGGCCAGTTCTCGAAATGCACAACATCCCAACCCACTCCCTCCTCAGGCCCTTACCCATAGGCCCCATGGTAGTTCCTTTTTGGGGGTTCATATTTAGCATCCTATAAGGGAATCCCAAAAAGGAACTACTATGGGGCCTATGAGTAGTCTCGTTGAGCTGGACCTAAACCACTTCAAGCCAGCGAACCCTGAAGTTTCCAATCTGCCGTTTTTTGCAGGTTTTTTTGGGGGGGTTTTAGGGTTCTCTCTAAGCCCCCTTTAAAAAAAAAACCGAAGAGGGACTGCGAAGCGTCGGGACCTTATCACTCAACTGCGACTTCGGGACTCTGTGGTTTTTGAAGCCCTGAAAGGTGCCTTTTCAGGATTCTATACATAGGCCCCATAGTAGTTCCTTTTTGGGGGTTCATAGTTAGAATCCTATTAGGTAATCCCCAAAAGGAACTACTATGGGGCCTATGCTATACAGTAAGGGTTTGACGGTTGGGGGATTTCGGGAATCCAGGTTTCGAGGCTTTCTCTTGATGCTTTGCCAGGCTTATGGACCCTGGCGCTTAGACACACCTCCACTAGAACCGCCCTAAACCCCAAACCCTAAACCCTAAACCCTAGACCCTAAACCCTAAACAATCATTTGTTTTCTTTTTTTTTTTTTTTTGGGGGGGGGGGTGTTAAGCCACTTAGGTTTCAGGTTGAGGTCTGCAGGGTTTAGGAGCTTCTTGGGCTTTTAGGGTTTAGGGTTTTGGGTTTAGGGTTTCGGGTAGTTCATGATGAGGCCTCTCAGTTTCGGGCAAGTCTACCAACCAACCTGGCTTGAGCAAGCTTTGAACTCACCCACTCCAGTTTAGGGTTTAGGGTTTAGTGCTTTCATGTGCAGGTGGTGGACCCGTATATAGAGTTTGAAATTCTGCTGGTCTTCATCGATATGCAGCTGATGCGAAAAGAGGCACGCTGTCTACGGTCTAGGACCGTCCTGAAACTGTCGCAAGTCTTTGATTGGCCCCTAACATGTTGCACGACTGAGTCAAGATTGATGCTTAGCTTTGAGCCCTACGCTCCAGCCCATCTTAATGAATTAATTCCGTTGCACGGCTCGAAATGGCATGCCTGTATGTATGTATGTACGTACGTATGTATGTATGTATGTATGTATGTATGTATGTATGTATGTGTAGATATGTATATATACATGGTATGTTATAACTCTAAGTTTATGTAGTACATACGTACATGCATGCATAAATGCATGCATACAGCATATATGATACATCATGCATCACGCACCATGCATGCAGGCATGCATAACCCAGGCCTCCTGTTCGAAGCGCTCAGCCACAAAACCCTCAAGACCGACTCCGCGAATCCTAAACCCTAAGCGTTCCTCAAAGTGTTGAAGTCACCAGCACAACTGCCAGACCACCCCGCTGATCTCTCTGAACACGTCTGATGGTCATTTCTCGCAACATGGCACGGAAGAAAAACCACAAGAGACGGACCAAGGCAGGAAAGCCTGGGACCTGAATCCGGACTCCTACCGACCCCCGATGAGGAGGAAAAGAACCAACAACAAAACCACACAAACCCTGACAGCCTAAATAATTACCAGTACTATTTTGGGGGTTCCTTGTTACATTTATAGTATAATGGGCCCCAACATCCTATTCTAGTTATTAACAGACAGCCGGAAGGTGTATCGCCATTTGCTCTTCAATCGCCTGGAAGCTGCCGTCCTGACCCGAGAGGTGAGGAGACTTGTTGCTTGCTTATGTTATGCTTAGGGTTTAGGGTTTAGGATTTAGGGTTTAGGGTTTAGGGTTATAGGCCCCACAGTAGTTCCTTTTTGGGAGTACCTTACAGGATTCTAAATATGAACCACAAACAGGAACTACTATGGGGCCTATGTGTAACCGTATTCAGTACTATAGGTTGATTCTTCTTGTTGGTATTAGATTAGTGGTGTTAGTAGAGTCGGTTCAGGGTTTACAGTTGAGGATCTGGCTTAGAGATTGAGCTTCGAAGTTCAGGGTTTAGGGCTTTTGCAGGCCCTTCGGGTGTATTGGGGTTTCTAGGGTTTCAGACGGGGCTATACCGGTCTTCGGGCTTCTACAACTAAGCACTAGGTCCGTTCTGGCTGACAGGGGCTCTTCTTCATGAAGGATCTTGGAACTGCATGGGGTTTGGCTTCTTTTTAACGGCTGCTTTTGAAGGTTTTCAAGATGTTACGTGCCATAGTGTTTCAGGTTTGGCTGCTGTCCGAAACGCTTTTTTGGTGGGGGGGGGGGCGGGGTCCGGAAGTAGAAGACCTTGGCATTGGCGGTTTTCAATTTCCGATCTGTTGTAATAGGGAAGTCCTTAGGAAGAACACCACTAGCTAACGATGCCCCTGCAGTGACCCCATGTGGTTCCGGGATTTTAGGCAGCAGGGTATAATGTTCCAGGGTTTGCGGCGACATTCTGTAACCCTGCGGCCATCTAGACATGTATGTGGCTGCAGCGGACATGGGCTACTCCCGACCTTGTTTGAAAATCCTGAACCTCAGCCCCAACAACTTGATATTTGTGTCTTTGTTACACCTTATGATGAAGTTCAGGAACCATGTCCTGTCGAGGTTGCTCGCGATCTTGTCAGTAGCATGAGGAAGGGTTAACAATGGGCGGTTCTGATGAGTGTGTATAGGGCCTCCTTTGATTCTGGCAATGGCAACCCTAATTCAGAGAGTATCAAGTCTTGCTGACTTTTACACTTCTTCCCTAAACCCTAGACCCTGCCTGTAGATACGAAAAGCTATTGTTTTTGCGAATTAGGCCCCATAGTTAAGGGGTCGTAAACCCCTGTTGTGCAGGGTTTAGGGCTGCAGGTAATAGAGGAGGGGCTTTAACAATTACCTATACTATTTTTGGGGCTCCTTATCTATAAAATATATTCTACAATACCCCAAAACCCCTTTCTAATTATTATGGCCTCTATAGTAGACCCTAAACCCTAAACCCTAAACCCAAAAGTCTAAAGCAAAGCCTGGGACTCGGAATCCAGAGCTCCCAGCAAGCGAACTTTGAATCCAGCTGAGCCGAACCGAAGAAAATCGAAACCCTAAACCCTAAACCCTAAACCGTATGGGCAGAATCATATCCTCCCAATATAGAGCAATGGTCCCTATAAGATATAGTCATACTGTAATATACTCCATACGGCCTCTACAGCAGGCCTCCCGGTTTCTTCTTCTCTGCTTCCTTCTGGATGCGCATGCTTGCTCCCTGGCTTGTTTCAGCCTTGTTCAGAGGGTCAATTTCCCCAAATGTTCCCCTAGGGCCTAACTCCTACTTTGGAGATTTGGACCTGGACCCAGCCCTGCCAGCTCCCATACTTTGAGCCAGAACACCTCTAAGAGACGAAACACACAGGCTTTGTCCTCCAGCCACTTTAAGGTTCATGCGGTTCTTCCCGTTTGAGGATTGCCGGACGGGTGGGTCATGTGAGTTTCTGCTAGATGTGGACCTGGGGTAGAATTGCGAAAAGCAGCTTGGTACCAAAGCCCTACTGTTTGTTAATATGGTTCCGGAACTTCGCTGCCGTCAGCCGCTTCCCACCTACTTACACCCCTCCGCAGTCCGAACTCCGACAATTCCTCTACGAGGTGATCGTGCTCCTTTGCACTGTAGGGCTGAACTACATGTCATGATCCTGGGCGAGGGGAACTTGCATCATGCTGCGCATGTTCAACGTCGCATCCGCGACTTTGTAGGCAGTCAGCATAGCCGCGATTTTCTCGGTTTCGGCTAATCCTGGACACCAAACCCTGGTCCATACTAGTTTTTTCAACCGGTACCCTGGGACCTGTGTTGCTTGAAGATTACGTGCCGTAGTCAGCATGGATGCGGCAATTGAAAAATCCGAGCCTCAGTGTCTGGAGACTTCACCAGCCCCAGCGTCCCTACCCTAAGCCCTAAACCCTAAACCTTAAACCACCCGAAACCCTTTCCACAAGATTTTCCAGGCTGGTCGACCATGCGAGGATCTGCTACGGCTGCAACTCGACAGCATGAACAGAGAACCCCGAGCAGAGTGTTGGACGAGGGCAGCAGGGATTCTGCTTCCAAGTCCAAAACCGATTCCATTCATACAACCTTTGATTGAGATGTTTGGGAATTTCGTCTACAGGGGGATCACTTGAGTTCACCGAGTTTGCTGAGAGTTAGGGGGGGTTGGGGGTCAAAAGCCTCTCTCAATACGAGTGAGACCAGATCCTACCCCCTCGAAACCCAAGACGATTCAAGACGATGCTTGATGGCTAGATGGGAGTTTCCGAAAATAGGGGACCCTAATATAGTACCCTAAATACTAGGACCCTTATTATAAGGACCCCAAAATAAGGTACCCTAATTTTTGGAAACTCCCAGATTGCCTCATTCTTAGAGTCTCCTACGCGACATGACCTGAAGCCGCCAAGTCCAGCAGCGCGAGATATAATTCCGAACAGAGGCCCGCTCGGTGCTAGAAAGACTCGGTGCTAGAAAGAAGATATAGCGACCTCACATGGGGGTTTCCGAAAATAGGGGACCCTCCTATAGTACCCTAAATAATAGGATCCTTAATATAGGGACGCCAAAATAAGGTACCCCTAATTTTCGGAAACTCCCACATTGACACATTGAATCCGGAAGGCATAGATCCTACGGATGCCTCCCAGGCCCATGGACCCTAAGTCCTAATCTCTAAGCGGAAAATTAAAATCATCGACGCCAAACTCTGAGCCCAAATCGAAATCTTTCAAGAGCCGCCCTACCCGTGCTGTCTCGAGTTGCGTGCGGCATGGATATTTGCGTGCTGTCTCGCATGAGCCGCTCGCGCTCGCGCACACAAGGTGCCGACGCAGGGCGAGCGAGACAGCATGCAACAATTGATGCAGCACCACCCTGAGGCAGCATGGTCAGGGCGGCCCTTGAATCTTAAATATTCAGACCTATCGCCCTATCGCCCTAAACCTTCAACTTTAAACCAAACTTAAGCCACTGAAGTCACAAGCTGCAAACCCCAATATGCAAAGCCTGGAACCCTACGCCGAAGGATTAGAAACTAAGGCCTTCAACAAACCACAAGGGCCGGGCTCGGGTTACGGGACGGGGTTTAGGGTTTAGGGTTTAGGGTTTAGGACAGAGCTTGCAGAGTATGTCCCTACTAGGCTAGCCTACTTCGGCATCCTTTTCCAAGCACCTGGCAAAACAAAGTCCCGACTGAACCCTAAATCCAAAGCTCTATCCCGAAACCCTGAACCCCAAATCCGAAAGTTCCTAAACCCCTGAACCCCCTAAACCCGAAACCCTAAATCCCAAAGTTATCAAGCCGTCTGAGGGCCTGGAGCCTACGATGTTCGGATGGCTGCGGCAAGCAGCAGGCAACACCTTTCCATGAGTGCGAATGATGTACAGAAGCCTCGGGTCTGAGTGAGGTTTAGGGTTTAGGGTTTAGGGGGTTGCTAGGGATTTCGGAGGGTTCTCATATAGGGCCCCATTATAACGACAGTAGTCTCTAAACAAAACTCACCACGGAATCTACCACCTGAGTCTTATTGCGCTTTGTTTAAACTAAAGAAGACGATGAAGCGTAAAGGCGAGAAGCGGAAGCGTGTTGCTTTTCTTTACTAACAGAACAAGGGAAATCAGACCCATTTTAATAAAGTGAAAGGGCGAAAGCAGGTGTGCATTCTTTACCCTTCAGTTCACTTCTTTCACTTATTAAAATGGGGTCTT
>CAJNDV010022969.1:9198-49367 GCA_905221635.1 Symbiodinium sp. CCMP2456
CCTACCTACCTACCTAACTACCGACCAGTGTCTGTCTCGGCGCGTTGGAGCACGTATCTGCGTCTGTGCGTGCATTCATGGCATCTGTGTGCTTCCCTGGCGTTCTGTGTCGATCTCGGCCAAACCTTTTTGCCAAAGGTTCGCAGACGAGCTAGATGGCTGCACTGCTGAAGTTCGTCGCAGCGGTGGTCTCAAGGCACACTGGTGGACAGCAAGCCTCCAACTAGACTGTCAGCTATGTGGCTATGTGCGGCATGATCGTCCAAGCAACGGACATGCATGATCTAGGCTGTCTCTCTCTCACTCTTTGTGATTGCTTCGAAGTAACAGCTTAGTTTGCCCAGCTGAAGGCATGGGTATTGGCTGTGGCGCGTGGAGGTTGGTTTCTCTCATGAGTCATGGGTCCTGATGAACTTAATTCAGCTTCTGGGTAAAGCTGTATATCTGCAACCTGTGAATTCGAATGGCCTTTCGTGTGATTGCTCTCCTCTCTCGATTTCAAGGTCTGCGCTGACAAGAATGCGACGGACTCGGCAGACACGAGCCCGCGTGCCCAATTGAGGCACCAACCGGCTCGGCTGAGAAAACAAAAGATATTGTGGAGCTGCGAGGGTGACATGACGGATTTCCACAGAAGTGCGTGACCAACGGTTCGCATGAGAAGCTATGGCTAGCGGTCGATTTTGAACCCTGTTGCTTGCCAGTATGTGGATCTGATGCACGGTCTTGGATGAGCGTCGCAGCGTCCAGTGAGCCCTGCCTCGTGCTGCAGTGAGGTTGTGCAATCATCCGTGGCTCAACAGCCACAAAGATGTCTCACCCATTAGTTTCCTCTGGCTGGTTCTAGCCCCTCGAGGCGCGACCACCAAGGCCCTACCAATCGCTGAATTGAATTGCTGCTAGATTTGCAGGTTTGTCATCATGGACATGTACGAGGAAAGGCCGCCGGAAATTTTTACCGGCGGCTACTTCGATCAGGCACGAGGTCGTGAGAACTCCATGCGAGCGCATGATGTGAGTTCCTCTCAGGCCAATATCGTGAACCAGACCGAAGGCCTCCAAGACTTCAGGCCGAGTGCGGTTGGCCTCGTAAAGCTCGCTAGATCTCGCTACGCCTCCCTAGGCCTCGCTAGGCATTCTTTCTGCCTGCTGCATCGTGCTCGTGCCTTTTTGTGCTTCTGATTTTGGGTTTTAAGTTTGCGCTCTGGCGTTCGGATTTGGAAGCAAGACGCTCTGCTCCTCTTTTTCCTTTTTTGTGACACCCCTTCTTTGTGGAGGGCAGCGGGTCTTGGCGAGTCTAGTCACAGCGTGGAGAGGCGGCGGCAGGAGGGACACCTCATCATCGCAGATGACAGGGCCTCGCCATGGCACATGCAAGCGCAACAAAGTGCCATTGAACAGAAGCATTCGTTCGCTTCGCTCAGGACCGGCCCTTGCTTGTGATGTCCTTCGGGCTGAAGTACCAGGGTCCAAACCCATCGAAGCCTTGGCCTCGGAAGCTCACAGACGCTAAAACAGCTCCACATCGTCTTGTCGCCGTGAGGTACAAGATAGAGGGCAAGTACGACATTCCCGTCGGCTTCAAGGCGCGCGGGCAGAGAAGCACAGAACTGCTGCCATATCTGCTGACGAGTTTCGCTGATTGCAGGTCATCATCAAGTGGGAAGAAGATGAGATCGTCTTCATGACCCGCCAGGTCGCAGGAATTTCACGGAAATTGCACTGCACAACAAGACTCTTCGGCCAGGGAACCTTTGGGCCAGAGTTTCAGATTGTCTACCTGCCGCAGAGCCGGGAGCTCGAGGCTTCTCGAGCTTTGAGGTGCCGTTTGCCCTGGGAGGTCCGACTCCAGAGGACTTCACAGTCTTTGAGTGGAACGCCAACATTGCAGAGATCTGGGACCAGGTCCTGAAGACATGCGAGTCGCAGCATCACATAAACGTTCGCCTTGCAGTTCCTCACCGTCATCGAGGGCAAGGAAGATCGAGACATGAGGCTGTTCAACCAAGGAGCAAAGTCACTGCCAAGCTGTGCAGTATCTTGGTAAGACCAGCCCAACAGCAGGACCCTGGAGGACTTTCGGCGTTACAAGGGACGAGGACGGACGGGGATGGCAGATCAGGGCTGAGCGCAGGGGGTCAGGTCCCAAACTAGGCCAGGAACCCCAAACCGTAACTTGAGTTAGCTTGAGTTTCTGGTCAATCGCCAATATTCGCTTGCAGACTCAAGTCATCAAGCACCACGCTTTCAGCCGGCCGTGTGGCAGGTTCAGATGGCATTGAAGCAGGGCACTGATCAAAAAACCATCGTGGATGGTGCTGGGCTTAGCGATCTCTGGCGGCAGCACCTGAATTACTTTAGAGGAGCGTGGATTGACTTCTAGTCCGCTTAGGTATTCTCTACTGTGCAGATGGCATTGAGCCGGACCTACAGGAGGGGCTGACAATAAAGTGTGTTGCCGCATCTCGTGCGTGCCAGTGCTGCTACGAGGAACACATGAGATATTTGGGTGTGGACCCTGCCACAGACGAGAACATCCTTTGGATTTTCACTGCGTTCAAGGAGGGAGCATGCTGTGATATGTTAGTATTGGAGAATGTGAAGCTGTTTAGCCCACCGGCTGCAGGAAGAGCCCTTGCCTCCGAGCTCCGCACAATACGTGAAGGTCTGCTTTGTTGAGAAATCGATAAGAGCTGTGAAGTTTGAGCCTAAATGCCATGCAAGGATGGCATGGTCTACTGGGTGGATGAGCGCACCAGCGAAGCTACCTGGAAGCCACTTGTTGGCACATACTGTCTTTGTCCATGTTGCGGTGTGCCTTTGGCTGTCGTCAAGAGTTCCTATGCAGAGACCAAAACTCTGCAGGCATCCCCACTACGACAAGTTCCGGAAGATGCTGCAGGTGCGCCCCGTTGCTACTCCCTCTCATCCCCTTTTCCGGGCTGGTGTCACATGGGTTGTTTATCATGATTTTTTCGAAATGCCTCTAGGTTCACACAACACACGCTATGCTCACCATGTTCAATGCAGTCAGACAGCCAGTCGCAGCATGCTTTCTCGCCAAAACGCCATGGCGGGAATGCGTTTTCAAAACGTGACCACGGAGAAGCCATGAGTTGCTACTACTCCAAACAGCTTTCTGACAAGATGAGCTCTGCTCTTGACGTAGGTCGCACGAAACCAGAAGCCAGTGCCGCACTGGAAGTCCATTATGGAGTTCAGGTCGGTGCTGTGCATGGCTTGAACGTCATGTCAAAGAGACTGCCATTCTTGCCAGGATAGAGTTTCTTCTATCCAACATCTTCACATGGGAGGCTGAGGCGGGACCAGCAGCTGTACATTTGAATCATTCTTCGACTGCATTGCCTCATGGATTTTTCAGGCTTCTGGTGAGTACCCTCTCGTGGAGACCGTTGACAATGCAGATGCCTTGTGGATCTCGCTTTCAGACTCCGTCACGATCCAGTTCCAGCAGCAGTGTTCCTTCTACTCAAGTAAGACAAAGAGAAGTACAGGATCATCGCACGTACCTCGCGTGCTTCACGCCTTCCTCGTATCCCTTTTTTTGTCGTCCGACCTTCGCGCTGTTTCTGAATCGCTTAGTCGGTCCACCCGCTGAGCCTTGAGGAGGCTTCAAAATGGATTCAATCGCAGGTAGCATCCGTCTCGAGGATGGATCAATCCCACATCCAACTCCATGTCGAGGCTATGTCATATGTGAGCAGGAACTGGAGCGTGTTCTTGGCATTCTAGCTTTTGATCCCCATGAGCACCAGCCGTGTGTATTCTTTGTCGGCGCCAGCCGTGTGAATGGGCAAACTGACAGAGGGGCTTCAAAATGCAGCGTTCTGCCGTCGATATAGTGCCAGAGGCATCGGGACACTGCCGACGACGACGAGATTCTGATGCAAGGCTTTCAGACATCGGCCAAAACTTTATTGCTGCCCGCAACGGCTTCTAGGCGTTTAGGGCTTGGTGGTTTTAGGGTTTAGGGCCCCGTTATCTGATACTTGGCTCTCTGTTCGGGGCCCGATCCGGTGAACAGCGTTTCGAACGAGCTAACTACCGCCTTTGCAAATCCGCATCATCGTCCACAAGGCCCATGTGAAAGCTGCAAGGCAAAATTCTCTGCTGCATGCATACATTTCGAGGCCGCAAGGGCGCAGCATCACAGTACGCAGCCCTGCCACGACTTACGGTCTCGTTACGAGTTCACGCTTCGTTGTCGGCAGGGTCCCCTTTGGTCGCAACCAGACTGTCTGCAGCGGACAGCGAGATTCCCAATGCCGGCTAGCAGAAAGCACACATGCAGAGTTCCTGCGGAGAACCGGAGTTTGGCTTCGGAGGGAAAGGCCAGATGCGAGATTGAATTTCCCAAAGCTCATTCTCGCCATTAATCGGACCGATAGCTAAGCCGCATTGTGGTGCCTTGCTTGTCTGAACTTGCATCACACCACTCGTGCTTCCTTCGAAGTTATGGGTTTGACCCGGCTTCTTCCTGTTCGCATGGCCTGTTTGTTCATACTAGGGTGACAGTAGCATACTGCCAGTCTTGCCGAAGCAGTTTTGCATCTGAAGTTGTTTTTGCATCGGACCAGGTCATTGAAATGGCTCGAATATTTGGTGTCGATATCAAAAATGAGCCGTACCTGGTACATGCGCCCCGATGGCAATCGGAGTGGAACGTGCACGTGTGTCTTACGCTGGTTTGATTTAGGTTTCAGTTCAGCTGAGGTGTTGAAACGTGCCTTGCGGCATTATGGAAATTGCGTCAAAGAGAAGCGCAAAGTCAAGGCTCCATGTAATTTGCTAGCCTCTTGTACCGCCGTGCTGGTGAAAGATTAGGTGAGTAGATTTCATGGTACCAGGATGTTGAGGACTTCCGGAACCTCATGCACCGTTACAGAGATTTGGTCAGTCTGGGGCTGGGCATGTTGCACTTGCAACTGCAACGTGATCCCCCTTGCGTGAGTTGACTCCTACTTGCCACCGAGGCCAGTATGAGCAAGCAATGAGCATAGAAGAGAAAAGGGTCGCAAAGATGAAGATCTGCGTCCATCCCTCAGTGCAGAGGATTCAACCTGCCTCTTGTGCGAGGGACGCGGCAGGCCAGTGGCTCGCTTTTTGAAGCTCGCCTTAGGTCGCCGAAAGCATTTTGAAAGCTGCATGGATGCACGCAAAAAAGTTCAGTAAACAGCCGAGTTAATCGCGGTTGCACGGTCTGGAAGAGTGGGGCAAAAAGATTGCAAAGGAAGCAAGCAGGCTTTCCGTTTCCCGAAGACTTGCAACCTTATCTTCGTGCTGCGAAGCAGATCGCGGCCGAACGAGGACCCCACAAAGTCTCGCGTGAGACCTACAAGGTGTAAAATTGGACGTTTCGCGGCGGATTTCAGCTTCGAACGGTAACATCGTGATGAAGGGAGCGCTCTTCCCCGATTCTGGGGGAGCAGAACGACCGCGTTTGCGAGATCATCATCTTCCAGGAAGCCGAGAAGCACATGCAGAAACCATGCACCGTTGAACATGGTGGGGCCGGGTGGAGCTGCAGCACTGTAACATAGCAAGAGGACATTTATATGAGGTCAGATCTGGGAACTAGCGGTGGTCCCGAGAGAATTTGGAAGCTCTCAATTAGATTGTGCAGATCGACTCGGACTCGGGCTTCCTTGCTGATAGATGGATCATGCGCGGCATCTTGGGAACAAGCTATGAGAACGTGTTAAAGCAAAGAAAAGCTGGGTCTTTAAATCCAGGCAAGGGCCGGACTGCGAGCCATTGCGAGCCACAATATGCTGTTTGGATGGGGTTGGGTCGGCCCTGTCGTGGGGGGATTTTGGGATTAACCTCATCGCACGGCTGGTCTGCTCTAAGCCATACGGCCCCTTGCACCAGTCAGGCACCAGTGTTTTGCCATGCACGAGTTCAGCAAGTTGCAGTGTCCTTGCATTGCGTTCCGCAATGGTGTGGACCAAGGTCCAGTGTGACGAGCGGGACGCCGTGCTCTTCTGCGATCAGTGCAAAGACTTCTTCTGCCAGGGCTGCTTTGCCCCAGCCTTAGACGATAAGAATCCCATTGAACATCCCCAACAGCGGAATGGCTGCCGTTGGGCTCACATTATAGGGCACCAGAAAAGTTGACAGAGCTACAGATGGGTTGTCTATGCCCGGTCGGGAATTAAACACAAGATTCTGATTCAGCAGTTTATGGGTGGGTGCATGTTCGGGTGTGGGGACCGCATCGAGCTCCAGATTTGTTGAAACCAGGGCCAAATTCGCGCAGCAATTGGAAACCAAACGAACGCATTCAGGCATTGAGCTCCAGATCTGTT
The DNA here is from genome assembly GCA_905221635.1 of Symbiodinium sp. CCMP2456. NCBI lineage: Eukaryota > Dinophyceae > Suessiales > Symbiodiniaceae > Symbiodinium > Symbiodinium sp. CCMP2456. Next base: position 15,528 of record CAJNDV010022969.1, read on the forward strand.
GAGACCAAGGCCAAATGTGTTTGGCAGGCCATGGCATTTAGGCTTGGTCGGAGGCTTCGGGAGCTCGGTTTGAGTTCGGAGACTAGGGCACAAGCAAAGCTGAAACAACTCTGAATGTGCTTCCAAGGCTTGACAAATGCATTTTTGGAGCCCTGGAAACTAAACTGAAGCATTTGCACTACGATTTTCGGGTTTAGGGACAGCACCAGAAAAGCCGAAACAGCTCGAAATGCGTTTTCCAAGCATGCAGGAAAAGTGTGTTTTTGGATTGGAGCCCTGGAAACCAAATAAAAGCAGTGGCAGTGCGACTTTCAGGTGTAGGGGCGGTATTGAGCTTTGTTGCATCCACGACCAAATTCGTTTAGCAGGCCTCGGAAACTGCATTTGGGCTTGGTCGGAAGTTCGGGAGCTCACTTGAGTTCGGGGACTGGGGCGAGGAACATCAGCAAAGCTGAAACAGTTCTAAATACGTTTCCATGGTGGTGCTCTGGAAATTGAATTGAAGCGTTTGCAGTACGATTTTCGGGTTTAGGGACCGCATTGAGCTCCAGATTTGTTGAACCGGCCAGTTGCGTGGCCTAAATGTATTTGCATTTTTCGGGAAATTTGCAGTACGATTTCGGGTAGGACGGGATCCAAGTTCACCTGGAACCCGCTTCAGAACCTGTCCAGAACCTCACCCTTGAACCTGCCCGGAACTCCCGGAACCTGCCCTGAGGTTCCGGAAGCTCTGCACAGCGCTGGAACCTGGATCCCGCTTCGGGACCTGCCCGAAACCTCGCCCCCGGAACCTCTCACGAAACCTGCCCAGAACCTGTCCCGGAACCGGGAACCTTCCAGGAACCTCTCCGGAACCAGGCCTTGCCCCAATCTGCCCCAAATCTTGTTTCCGCGGAGCTCATGCTGTCGGGGAAAAACAGACCTCGGAGCTGGGAAGCTGGTTAGTCAATCGCATCTTGATGGGTCCGAGGACAGACTGCACAGCAGAGGCCGAAGGCAAAACCACAGACGCACGTGGGCGATAGCCTTGGAATCAGTCGGATCACGGATTCCGTGCCTGTGTCCTTGTGATCTTGTTGCACTCTGAACCGCTCCAGGTTGAAATGGGCATGTGCGCAGAATGTGTGGAAAGCATCGCACTCTTCCACTGCGTGCAGTGTGCTGACTTGTACTGCAGAGATTGTTTCCAGGCGACTCGGGATGCAAGGTATTTTTTGTAGTACTGTTGTATCATCGGTTACAGGACGTAACGTTGCATCTGGTGCACAGGAGTGGCACGTGCGTGGTGGACGAAGGAATCATATTCCCATCATCCTCAGATCTTTCAATTCGCAGACGCACCAGCTCCCAGAAGCCACACCTGCTATGGGCACTGGAGCTGCTCAAATCCTGGCCAAGGCAAGACCATGAGCACATCTTAGTCATGGTGTTCGGAAAGCGTCGCAGGCAAGGAGTCCCTGGGTAGAGTTCATCGATGAGAACAACGTGCGTGCCTCGGAAAACGGAGGGCCGAAGCCGAAGCCCATTCGAGGTAGTTTCGGGTTTTCGGTGTGGAAGCGGCCTGAGTGGCAGGTGAAGCTCTACTACAACATCCTCACAACTGAGTCCAGGATTGTGTCGAGAGGATTTCAATTCTTGTGCGCAGTCCGGTCCGGTGGTTCCAGGAGAGACAAGCCTCTCGCTGTGATTAACGAGCCAATCGAGGACAACAAGGGTGGAGGCTTGGTGGCCGTTTGTTGTACCCGAATGACACTCGTACGTCCGATTTCCAGGGATGAGCGCGGGCTGGTCTGGGACATGGGGCCAGCATCCCAGCGGCTGTGGTTGGCTCGAGTTCCCTGCCACAGCTTTTGCGAAAGGTGCCAACATGTTTCCAGATCCACTCAGTCGAACTCAGCCAAGTGCACCTCAAATGGAGACGGCCTTTTGAGGTGCGGCTGGATTTCACTGCCTGCTGCATTCCTGCTGTGTACCCCGAGGATGCGTTGATGGGCGACTTCTGCGCTTTTCCCCCTGCCTGGCCTTAAGGGTGTTTCACCGGCCATCCTGGAGAGGGATGTGTCTGTCGTTTCACAGTATACAGTATACAATCCAATAGATCTTGGGAGCATCTTGCAACGTGCTATATATAGTTCTCAGGCATTGAAGCAAAGCCTTTTAGGGAGAGATATCTATGTTGTATCTGAATTTTATTTGGTGCTTGCATGTGTATTCAAAAGCGAGCTAGGGCGATTCGCGACTCCCTGGCTTCAATATTTCGCTGGGACGCCGGAACCCACGGGTCCACCTTCGACATCTGCGTGTTCAAATCCCGGTGTTGGCTCGAAGCGAGCGGGACACAAGGGCCATGCAGTGGACCAGTGCAGTGCGATGCCGGGGCCCTGTGACAGATCACAAAAATTTTGAGAGCATGTGATGTGAAGAGATGAAGCTGTTCCAAGGCAATGAACAACATTCCCGCACTGCTGAACCACTTGGACGCTAATAGAGAGGCGAGCAAGAGAGCAGAAGCATCGAAGCACATCGACCTAGAGACTTCCTGACAGTCGCCCACCTTGAGCTTGGCGTACGCGTCCATCTCGGATGAAGGCATCGTGGAGGTCGGATGCTGTACATTTTCATTCAGAAGTACCATGTGCCCGAAACAGCTGCTCGTTGACAGGTGTCGAAGTTCCTGCGGGACAATCCCTTTGTGAAGTGCCCGTCGGGTAGAGTTTATGCACCTGAGGCTGTTATGAAAAGGATCGGTTCTTGACGAGAGTTGTCGCGTTCAGGTGTTGGCTCTGTGCTTTCAGCCACTTCCAGAATGGGAAAGAAGATATGGTACCATCGACGATAATATATAACACAAGACATTAAAGCCCAGTGAAATTTAATATGCAAAAGGGAAATATAATATTATATTATACAGTCTAAGCTGCAATATCGTAGTATAGTACAATACAATACAAAAGTATAGTATAACAACATGTAATATGCTGCTGTAATATAATACTATACTACGACGTACTGTAGTATAGCATAGCATAGCATAGCATAGTACAGTATAGTAGTATGTTATACAGTTTAACATAGGACAGTATAATATCATATGGAATTTTAGGTATTAATATAATTCAGCATATGACTGCAATTATTCAATAAGCTACAAATGAATGATACTGTATCAGCATGTTGTATAATATGTATATGTATGTGTACATATATGTATAAAGTATGTGTATGTATATGTTTATGTGTATGTGTATGCAGGTGTGAATGTGTGTGTATGTGTATGTGTGTGTGTATGTGTATGTGTATGTGTATGTGAATGTGTATGTGAATGTGTATGTGTGTATGTGGATGTTCATGTGTGTATGTGTATGTGTATGTGTATGTGTATGTGTATGTGTATGTGTATGTGTATGTGTATGTGTATGTGTATGTGTATGTGTATGTGTATGTATACGTGTATGTGTATGCGTATGTATACGTGTATGTGTATGTGTATGTATATGCATGTATATGAATGTATGTATGTTTGTTTGAATGTATTTATGTCTGTATGCATATGTACGTATGCATGTATGCATGTATTCATCTATGAATGTATCATATATCCATGCAGACGCGTGCACGCACGCATTCACGCACGCGCGCACGCAGGGACAGACGGACGGACGGATGGATGGATGGGTAGACGCATGTACAAAAAGACAGATGCACACGTATGTCGAAGTGCCTTGAAGAATCCGGAAACCTATGTAATGTGAGCAGAGATCTGTTTCAGCGCAGAACTCCTGTTCACCAACTGAATGACCAAACATGGTGCTTAGCGTGACTTAGCATATGCACCGACACAGCAAGTAGAGCCCTTCCTGCATGCGCTTTTTGTACTGAATGCAGTGGCTATGTGTAAACTGGTTGTGCTTCAACCTTTTTTGAGGAAAGCACCGGGTATTTTAGTGTTTAGGGGGCACCTGTCCCGTTTAGGATTTGTGCAAGCTGCGCGTATTGTAGAGAGGGCCCCGTGCATTTGTGGCGACTTTAGGGAGAGTTCATTGTGCTCGCCGCTCAGTTTCTGTCTTCACAGCGTTCGTTTTTAGGGTTTAGGCTTGCTGGAGGATGGGATAGGAAAGAGATTCTTCGTCCTTTGGGGCTGAGCGGTTAAGGGTTTTGTGTGATTTGGGCTATTGGTTTGGTGGGGGTGTAGGAACGAAGTGCAAGGTTCAGGGTCTTAAGTAGGGAGACAGGTATCGCTGTGCCGACATTTTGGGAAATCACAGCATTTCCGAATCGTTGCCATCGATATCCGGGACATTGGTGCGTCGGCACATCGGTGCAACACGAAGTTTTGCCATTGATTTCCAACTTAGCTGAAATTCGTGGGGGTCTCAAGATCAAGATGTATATATATATATATGTATGTATACATACATATGTATATACGTGTTCTATGTACAGAAATAAATATATTTGTATAGCATGAGAATATGCATGCTCATGAAGCAAAACATGCTGCAATGTGGCTTTCCACAAGGAGAACCATCGCAGAGCGTTGACATTGAAAACATTCACGGCTGTGTCCTTGCCGGGAAGAAACATATGCTGGCATCTCTCACAACCCCGAGTAAGATCCGTTCGATTATAGCCGCGCTTTGTGGGACATACTACACTCCCAACTGCAATCCTTACAATGCCGATACAGAGGGCTACAGTAGCAGCTAGCAGTGATGCTATTCAATGCTTTCGTGGCACATGCAAAGGGATAGGTGTCGGCAGCATGGGAGCGCACTCGCATGAAGCATTGACATTTAATGAAAAAAAACAAACTATCTACAAGCTCACATGTGCGCAAGCCTGATTTTCTGGGTCGCTGTTACTGTTGCTGCTGTTCGGATTCTTGATGTGCTCAAAACGGTGTGCTGCTCGGGCGAAACAGCAGTCGGGCAAGCTTTCTTAAAAGCCGCAGAAGCCAGGTACTTGGACCTCCGAGGAAACAATATCCAAGCTTTGGCCTGACGATCTTCCAAAGTTCAGACAGTCCAGTGGAGTCAGCTGGAGGCCAAAGGGGCCATGGCTCTGGCCAACGGCATCAAGATCAACAGATCTTTGCGAAGTCTGAATTTGAAATGGCCACAGCCTCAGTCCGTGCGGGCGGTGCGCGGAAATCCGGACACGTTTCTGGATAAGGAATGCCATTGGAAAAGATCCCAGTGGCTTGAATGCCCTTTGCGATGTCCTGAAGCAAGACACCAAGACCAAGACATGCGCCCTAGTTTTCCAAGCGGCTTTCGCTGCGTCAGAACCTCTGCAGGTCGAACCTGACTGTCGGACATGTCGATCTTCGAAACAATCGTGTCAACAATGTGGGTGCAAAATACATCGGCGAGATGTTAGCATCAAACACAACGGCCCGTGTCCTAGATTCCGCGTGCGTGCGTGTGTGTGTGTGTGTGTGTATGTGTGTGCGTGTGTGTGCGTGTCTGTGTCTGTGTGTGTGCTTGAGCTGATTTCTCCTGCACGCGTGCTGTACATGCTGTGGTCTTCAGATCACGCACTTGGACCTGTCTTGGAATGACCTGGGTGCTGATGGTGGTCTTGCACTTTTAGAAGGCACCTGTCTGAACCAGTGAGGGAGGTACTCGTAACCACATTCCCGTGAAGGCCTGAAGCACAATAGCACTGTCCTGGATTGTCAGCTCAGTGGTTCCAAGGTGGATCTGCATGAGTCCGCTGTCGTTTTGCAGAACCCGATGTACTGCGCTTGCTCGGGCAGGTTGGCGAGGAGACGCTGCACGAGGTTGCATTTCTGCTTCGAAGGAATAAAGCTTCTGCAGCGTGCCCCACATCGAAGCCAAGTCGAGTCTGTTTCTTGCAGGGACCATGAGAAACAGTACCACACGCAGCGTCTCACGTCGTCGGACCGCCGCAGAGTGAATCGACACTGCATGTTGTCCAGTGATTCTGTCAGACTCGGCCTTACATCGCCGTGTGGATTGATCCGTTCTGGAGTATGGCGCATGAGCTCACTTCACTCCATCCCTTGCGGGCTGCCGCATCCTCAACATGGAGCCAGCGTCCCCACGGTGTACGGTATGTCCTCCAAGCAAGCAGACAAGCGCTTGGAAGATCCAATAGTCCAGGACCAAAGATGGGGCTCCCACTTCATCTTGTGGCACACAAGCTGGCACAACGAAGGTAGGCACGGAGAAGTGACGCAGGTACAAAGCGAGCTCGAACTCGACTGGAGCACAAATGGCCCGGGACTAAAGATGAGATACTAGAGTCACTAGAGTGAGTTCTCGCGACTGTTCCTTGGACTCGCGAGCTGGAGGCAGCAGCCGATTCTAAGACAGCCACCCTTGGAAACCTAGCGGCACTCTAGGCTTTGTACAGAGTTTTCAGAGGGCCGGTTGCTTGAAGCGTCAGGAAAGCCTGTCGCTACTGGTCGATGCTTGGCAAAATTTGGTTAACAACGTGGCGCCATGAGAGGTTGGCTTTTTGATATCGGCCGCCGCGCCCCCCCCCTTTTCAAGGGTTTCAAGGTTGATGTCAGGCCCTCATTGCAAGGCCGTTAGTTTGACCTGCAGCTCTATGTCCTCTGCGGACGCAAGGAGACTAGAACACACCCGAGGAGCCCAGTCTAATATGGCGGGTTACTGTTCCTTAAACACTATAAACTCAGCTTAGGGTTTGGAAAGCATTTAACCACACTTCTCAAAAGCACGTGCAGTCATGGGGACCCTGAAGTTTCAGGTAAAGCAGAACCCTGTCAGGTGCTTTTGTCAATGACACAAGCATGCCTGCAACATCAGAGGCTTCGAATTCGGCGGTCACCGTCACCGCTGAGCCTTGCAGTTTTTGCACTGGCTTTCGATAGCCCCTTCTTAAGCTGTGTAGCTTCCGCGAATTCGTTGGAGTGTGGACCCGGAGCACAGCAATGCATCGAAGGAGTTTATACATAACGTTTTGAGATATGTGACAGCTGAGGAGGTCAGGTGGACCGGAGCCAAGCACAAGCAGAGACCAAGGCGAGACACGACTCTACACATGACTGCTCGTCACTCCTGTTGAAGTTTTCGGTGTGTCGGAGGCTCCAGAAGCAGAAGCCTTGCCTCCAGCAAAGAAGGTGATTCTGCTTCAGGGCCATTCTGACTACAAGGGTTTCAGCTGGTATGTGCGGCCAGGGCCCACAAGCGAAAGCGAACTGGACACCAAAGGATCGATTTTGTATTGCCTTTGATATTGCGGTCGATGGTGCTCGTCGTCCAGGACAGTAGTACGTTGATGCTACGGCTGATGATGAAGGAGAGGGAGCAGGCACATGAGTGAAGCCAGCTTCCACTGGATTTTGCACAGCTTCAGTTCGACTATTCTCGAAGGTTCTGCCGGAGGACAAGGTCTTCTACCAGCAGATCGCAGAGCACATCGCAACCGAGCGGCACACTGTTTGACAGTACTTGTGCCTTCCCCCCTTACCCTCCACCCTCGACCGCCCCAACTGCGCTGAGGACAAGCTTCTGTTGGAGACCTCGAAGCACAAGCAGGGCAGAGCTTCTTGGATGCACTAGGCCTCGATTTATGCTTCTTGATCATGGACATTCGAGGTCGATGGCGAAGAGAGAGAAAAGCTGTCGACAACTGGCTTCCTAGAAAGAGAGCAGAGGCCCAGCCTTGCCCGGCCAGCATCAGCCACCGTGCATGTGCGATGATGTATGGTGATCCGCACAGGTATATAAAAGAAATCCGACAAACCGAAGAAGCTCTTCAAAGAGTCATCAGTGAGAAGGACAATAGAAGTAGGTCCCTGCTCTGTCTTGTTCCGGATGCGACATGTCAGCAAAGCTTTTCAGAAGAATTCCCATATGTTCCCCGACAACAGATGGCGAGTTGTACGTCTGCTTCTACTACAACAGCTGTCGTCAAACGAAGTGCTGCTGCGTAGCTGGATCAGGAGTTCTCGCAGAAAGAACTGGCTGCCAAGAGCGTGTCTCTCAACCAGCTGAACGAGCAGAACACCTCTGCAGTGCGCGAGTCCATTGTCATGCAGGCATCGGTCGCCATTGTTTCTGACGGAATCTAGCTCAATTTAGCTTGTGAGATTGGACGTGTCGAATGTGATAGGAGCGCACAGCTGCAGAAGAACAGCAGCTCAGAAAGGACTTTCCATGCTTGGGATGTAACCCTCGGAGTTGGATTCAGTCCGATGTGGCAGGAATTGCGGGAGCTCCAAGTCGAAAAGAAAGACCTTCAGGACCTCGGTGCCTTCTCTCCATCATCACTTCTTTGCGATGCAGACATATGCAGGACAAGTTGGCTCTGAACGTGAAAGACTTGGAACTCCTGGAACAGGACTTGGCAGTTATATGACGATCACGTGCGACCGTGTGCATGTGCAGTCATCGTGCCCACAGCGACGGCACTGCAGCTCGATGATAGGGAGTTTGTTTGCAATGTGGAAGCGCAGCAGACAGGTGGGCTGCAACAGTAACACATGGATCAGAGTGGCGGCTATAGCACGCTCTCCTGGCCCTCACGCGACTGCAACAAGGTGGCAACCAAGAAGGAGGGAACCAGGGAGGGAAGGAAGCAAGCGACCCAAAAAGCAAAGAAAGTAAGGAAGTAACGAAGCAGGGAAGGAAGCAAGGAAGCAAGAAGAGCAGCTAGAAGCCGGAAGGCAGTTGGCAGTAAGCTGTTTGCAAAAACATCAAGCATGTGGCATATCAGAGTGACTAAGATATTGCTCTCAAACAACATGTGCAAGATCACGTCTTCTGTCACTGTCACAGAGTTTGGCCCAACTGCCCCATGGGAGGCCTGAGTGAGATCCTAAATGATCGAAACTAGTTGCAGTTCTTCCTTTGGTCAGCGACTTCCATGTGCTCCTCTCTTCCAACCCAGCGACTTCACGGTACCCGGCGCGAAAAGACCCAGGGCAGATCGAGCAGCGGCATTCTGTGCAATAGCGGCCTCACCCGGCCTTGACATGAATTCAGTACAGCAACTCGAGAGACAGCCCAAGGCTCATGGAGCAGATGCTTAACAGCAGCTCATGGAGGAACTCGCATTACAGTCCAAGAGCTCAGACGGCGGAATAAAGACGGATCTGACGTGCCAATCTTTCGCTCGTCCATTCTCGCCGCTTGGGTTCCTCAACAACAATTGATGGATAAATGAAACACTCATAAGCAGTTTGAGCATGACGTTAAACACGCGCGACAATGGCCCGAAGGATATCCAGCTGCAGCGAAGCTTCTGATCATGACATTGTGCATGTTGCGGTATATGCTCTAACAGCGGCCTGGCATGCCATGCAAGGGCATGCCAGGGAAGCTCCAAGTGTCACTTTCCCAGCAAGCTCTTTGCCCCCAGTATGTCGCTAAGCTCGCCACCACGGAGGCAGAAATGAAACGGCAAAGGCAACCAGAAGGTAAGGCTAAGGCACAGGGAAAGGTTACTCAGAACTTCGGCGGCAAGTCTAGCCACCAGCAGCGACAGTCACATAGGCATTGACGGCATCGCCCTCCAGATCACTCTTCTTGATGCCGGACAAGCGGAACAGATTTTGATATCTCCCCTCTTCTAACCCAACCTTGTGCAGCTTGAAGGCCGGCTGACCATGAACGGCATCCACGCTTTGACTTCGAGGGCCATTCCCAGATTTGTACAGCATTTTCTTTGCCACTGTCGCGAACTCATTATCGATCGTTTCTTTTCGTCGTTCCAAAACATTAAGCACGGCCGTGCTACGCTTCGTATCAATGTGAGTTTGGCCCATTTCTTCAAGGACAGGCCTTGACAGCCTCACAAGTCTTGCTTGACAAAAAACTGCACTTCACGGTCTGAGTGGATTGGCAAAAACTGCACTTCACGGTCTGAGTGGAAACCACCATCAGATCCCAACATCAACAAGTACGTCTACGAAACCGCAACGGACCTGAACAAATTCGCCAAATCAGGCACCAAGCGCTTCGCAAGCAATTTCACTTGGTACGGTGGTGGAATCTTCCATTCATCTCGTGGAGGGCATGAATCAAACATCCGGAGGTCTCTGAGGGATACATTCTTTGCAAAGCAGATGTTCGCAACTTCTACACGATGATCCGTAATTCAATTGGCTTTGACGCACGTCCAAGAGCTTTGTTGCCTGTGTTGTCCAGCAAGACAAGACAGTTCTACAACAAGAATTACAAGTTTGGGTCCTTGCCCACTGGAGTACCTGATCAAGGGACAACACGTAAGCTATCAAGGCCATGTGTATAAACACTCGTCAGGATTTCTCACAGTCCTGGCTTCTGCAGTTACAATGGCAAACATCTACATGACAGAAGTGGCGCGTTTGCGATAAAAAGGTTTCTACTGTCATAGAAAAGGCGTGGGGCCACCACACCTGTCGGTCCAAACGAATTGCAGAGACAGAGGTCACAATCGCCCATTTCGATACTGCGGAGAAAGACATCATCTGTGATGGGCTCTTTGCAAAGAACCCTGGGGTCCAAAGCAGAAACACACAGAGTCGGAGCTTTTGTCCAAGAACCAAACAGGGTGAGGTTATTCAATGTCCCATAACCCCGAATCTATGAAAGGCAGGCAAACCTGTACACCTGCCGACGAGGCAGCGCTCACTTCTCTGGCGTATACGAGCTCGACAACCACCAAACCGGAGTCAAACTCAAGCAAGTCCGACCGTCCCCAACCATGGGGCCACCCCGACCTCCAAGCCAGGAGCAATACCGAAGTCACCTCGTTTCTCCCTGTGTGGTGGCCAGATGAACTCCTGTGAAAATTCTAGTACTTGGTTGATGATACGGCTTACTGCATGTCAGACACTGCCTTACAACAGTTCCAGAACAAACTCAGCGCACTCCGCGACAACATCTAGTAGTCGGACCACGAAGAAAGGCGCGTTGGGTGTTTTTGGAATTGGAAATGTTCATTGGGACTTCCCGGAGAATTACGCAGCATGCAGCGGAAGCCAATGAATGTATGATTGCATCCCAGCGGCCCTCCCTCTTCCCCGCCCATGGTCCGTATTCTACCACATACAATCTATGAAGTATCAGTGCTTTGCTATATACTACCCCCTTATACCGGCATAGTGCTCCTGGCGATCTCTTTTTCAGTGAATGTGTAAAGCTTCTGGGGAGCTGGCTTGTCGTATTGTGCGACTGCTGGGTCACGCGAGACAGCGCATGAGCAAAAATGGCAGCAGGGAGCTTCTTAATGCAAAAGAGGAGATTCACACTGTGGCGACTGTCCGCAATTGCAATCCATTTGTGTTTAGGCGCAAAGCGTGCGAGGCGTCAGTTCTTTTTAGGGTTTAGTTTTAGGTTCAAGGGGCAGAGTTTGCCAGCCGTCGTGTGTCAAGGTTTGCAATCCATTTGTTTGCTTTGGCGGTTTCTGGTTTCCTATCCATCTTATGTCATGGTTCAGCTGGCCATCCATCAGTTTCGTTTTACGGATTAGGTTTTGCCCTCCATTATTGCTTGTAAGGTTTAGGGTTGGTCATTACATCGTTTTGTCCAAAAGAGGCCAAGGACTGCAACGTTTCATCTTTGCTTCCAGCTTAGGTTTTGTGTCAGAAGTCTTTGTGATCTAGGGTGTTTTCCCATGCTTTAAGTATTCTACATTTTTGCCATCCGTTCTTGTTTGTAAGGTTCAGCGCATGTTACTTTTCATGTCGTTTAGTGCTTAGAGCTGCATTTTGTGAATTGTTTTGAAGGTTCTTGGGTTGGCATCCGCTGCCTTTTGGGATTTTGGTTTTGGCTCGATTGTGCCACTCATCATGTCCTTCTAAGTGAAGCCTAAAGTTTTGCAATCCATCATCTGTTTTTGGGGTTCTGGCCTGTGGCTGGAAGCCCGAATTCTTATAAGTGCTCGTCGCATGCGGCGTTTCGTGGGTTCGTTGAGTTCGTTGCCGCCCGTTCACCAAATCAGTTTGAGTGAGGTTTCTACTCTCGTTCATAGCAGGTGTACCTCGCCAAGTAGCATGCGAATACTGCAGCTGGTAACGTAAGCGACTGGTTAGACTTGGATTGAGATATTCAGTGTTGGGGATGCCAGCTGCGAAACGGCTTTGCGTTTACTTAGCACACAAGCCGTTGGGTATCTAGCCCATCTTGCAAAGCTTTTCCTCATCATGCTGTTTAAACACTGCTGGTATTGCTTGCTGCGGCCAAGTACAATCGGCTGCACTCCCAAAGGGCCCAAAAAACTGACCTTTCCATTTCTGGAAGCCCCGAATTCAATTTCACTTGCGTGCCGTAACTTTGGCAAGCGGTAGGAGAGTGTGCTCGCACGAAGCGACCGACGATGGTGGGTCTGGACTTTTTCACACCTCGGAACGGTCGTCACTAATCGTTAGTGCCGCCTTTGTGAAAGAATTGACTTCAAAGCTGCCAGAGTCTGATTGATGGTAGACGTTCTGTTCCGCGCTTGTTGGGACAAATGCCATGCTTTGCCAAGGGTAGCGGATAATAACAGGGGGGGCTGATTCCCTCGTGACTTTGATTTCGACTTTCGCCAAAGTTATGCCAGGAGAACGAGCGCTTGCGCCAGCATGTGAAGGGATTTCAACGTGACGTCAACGAGATCCTGGCATAAGCGGCAGAGCAGCTTATGCATGTAGGCGAACAACAGGTATCCTGTCTTCTACCTTATGTCGCTTTGCCGTGATGCTCAAGACTCGGAAGACACCCAAGGTGGCTTCCGGCCCTCATCACTTGACATCTCTTTGGTGTGTGTGTGTGTGTGTTTGTGTGTTTGAGTGACTGTTTCACCAACTCTTTGCTAGTCGCGTTGTTTCAGGTCAAACCCACATGTGACCTGTTTCGGCGTCGAAAATAGAGCTCAACACAGTCACATCACGTTGCTTAAGCTTGGAGAAGGAATCGGCATGTGTCAAGGCACCTCAGTGCAGCAGAGGATTTCTCAGCGATGTCGTGCATCTGATGGCTCAACCAGCGAGTGCGCACATGGAGCAAAGGGTGCAGGCTGTTTTGCTTTTGCTCGCGCTGATCCATCCAGGCCAGATGCTGCTTACATTAATGAAAATGGAACATGCAAGGGCTGATGTCATTGCTTCGGCGCCGGGTACCGCTACGTCAAAGAACTAGCATAAGAGCCGTCAGAGACCTGTCGATGCTGTAGCATACTCGCCGAAAGCGCATCAGAGGCAGCAATGCAGACAAAACCGTTTGTCTCAACAAGTGAACCTCCGCAGCAGAAGAGTTGCACGAGTAGTGAGCGGGGTCCGAAACAAGCCGGAACTTCATTTTGTTTTTCAGGTCGCCAGGGACTTGGCTTTGGAAAGGGCGAGGATTGATTGATGGGCTGCGCGTGCTCGTGAGACTGCATGAGCTTCGCTGATGGTCTGGAGCGTGTTGTTGTCTATGCAGGTTGCTACGGCCAGGTGGGGAAGCTGCCCAGCTGTTGTGTTGGAGCCGATGCAATTACTTGCTGTCAGTGTCCTGCTTCATGCGGCGAGGCTTCGCAGTTTGAGATCAAAATTTGTCAAGATGAGCAAGAGGCATGGCAATGGGACCGCAGCACAGTGATGTCTAGTAATGTGGGTGATGGTGAGACAGACAGAGAGAGACAGAGTAGGCATTTTGGCTCAAGCCGCAAGTGCTCAAGACGGCCGGCCCCTCTGTAGAGGCGTCCTAAACCCGAGCGAAGGAATGTGAGCCTGTGACCTGCTGAGTCAGACCCTCCCGCAGCAATAATCGTTAAGGGCAGCCTTACAAAACAATGTGTCGCCATCGAGGGCTGTGGTACCCGCAGCGGGGCAAGGCGAGCGAGGGCGGTTGCAACCCGATCGGGGGCCTAGTTGTTGCCGAGCGCCGGGAGCGATTCTCTGCCAGGGCAAAGTGGGAGACACAGAGCGTCCAGGGCGGGGTCGTGCTACTTTCTCGACGACACCGAGAATGGCATCGTCCATGGATAGTCATGAGCGCATTGGCTTACAACGCCGCAAGAGTCCATCGAGCATGCTGAAGCTTCCCCAGCGAAAAGGTTGCGTGACGAGGAGTGCGCCGACCCGGAGCGGCGATGTAGATGCAAAGCGTGAGCCTTTGCGACACAACAACGCCGAGCTCAAGTCACAGCAGGTTGAACGGAGCTTCACGTGGCAGCTCATGAGCACTTTTCGCATGCAGGCGATTCGAGAGCTCCAAACGAGAACAGGCACCTGGCCGCCCGGATGGGGCCAAGCACAGACCTGTCACAAAATCCGGAAAAACGCTCAGGGCCCTTCGCCCCGGCCCAGCCCCCAGCCCCCGCCCCCCACCAGCCCAGCCCCAGCTCCCCAGCCCCACTCATTCAATCTCTCCAGATTAGCAGCCGATTCAAACATTTAAGAACCGCTTCGTTTTCCGACAAAGCACCAAATTTTTGAAGGGTTTCCTATCAGAAAAGTTGGTACTATCGAAATCTATCGAGCCGCTGTGCTGCTGAGTAATCGATTGCAAACACTGACAACAAACAGGCGCGGTTCGAGAGCACCATTTTCTGAAAGGAAACTGAACCCTTCAGAAGATCTGCCGCTATCAAGTTGCGTGTGTCGAAAATGAGGACAGCGAAGGGCGGTTCGATAGCACCAATGTTTCTTATAGAGTATATACAAGGTATGCAGGGGGTATCATATAGGGGTATTTAAAACGTGTTCCACAGCGTATTCTTCTACGTTCCTGATGTCTGTCCTGAAATCCCTTGCTCAATAAGCTACAGTTGAATTCTGGAAATATCAGATTTTGTGCTCCTCCTGATATTCCCTTTTTTAAAGCCTTATCAAAGGGGTGCTCAAAAGGGGAGTTTGGGTATAAAAGGGGGGTGTGACTCATGCGGGGTCTACTACAAGATATTCTACAGCGTAATCAGGTATTTTGTAGCGTATTCTATAGGTTATTCCGAAAGGTATTGTAGAATGTGTTCTTTAGGGTATGTAAAGGGGGGTATTTTTAAGGTATTCAGGTGTTCTCTAAAAACGTCCGTTACTTCGTAAGCTTTGATTTGCTCGAAGAGTTCCTGCTCAACGAAGTACAATTCCACAGGGGAATTCCAGATCTTGGGCTCCTCCTGATCTTCCATTTTTAAAAGAAAAGTATTCTACAAAGTATTCTAAAAGGTATCTTTATGTGGCGTTCGGTCACGAGCATGATCGTATGTGTTTGGTTAGGACGTAACGGAACTTCTACCGGCCCTGCAGCACTGGCTCAGGACGGCGGGGATTCCGTTCCGGGTTAAACTTTGGCTTTTGCACCTTTACTTCGGTTTGTGCAGCTCACTTCTTTTGGGAATCCGCACGGTCTCCGTAGCTGTCCTTCGCCATGGCTCCTTGATCTCGCCTTCCAGGCTGATCTTACTTTTAACCTGTCCTTGCAGTTTCGCTGCCGGTCAGGTTGCTGGCCTTCTCCACTTTCTTAGTGGTTCGGGCTCAGAGCTCAGACTGCGTCTGTGCCTCTCCTTGGGACTCCGTCCCCTCCTGGCTGCTTCTCCTCGATGTTTGCCTGGTTCCGCCAGGTCATTTACATCATGGAGGAGCACCTGGACCAACTTACGGACGAGGACTGATCAGCGATCTGTTCCTTTTTCACTATTTGGTCACATCGCTAGGAATCTGATCTGGACCAATTTCGGCCCCTTGTTCCGCAAGGTCTCTTGTCTTGGCTCGGCCCGTCTAGGTCTCTGGTCACTCCGTGCCCGGTCGACCTTGATCCAGTGCCCTTCCGCCACGACATGTCGTTTGCGCAATGCTGTCAGTCGAGCTGTCACTGCCGCATGTTTTCTAAGCTTCTGGTCCGTTGCTGTTTTCATGTACATGGTCCTTTCGGCTTAGATCTTTAGCCTTGGGCTTTCAATTCGTTGTGTTGCGCTTCCTTGACCTTGACCCCCGGTCCGGTCATGTCACGCAACTCCCCCTCCGACAGCCGCTCGCCGTCCGGTCCGTCCGGACCGCCCGGCCCGCCTGTCAATCATCCTGTCCGGGAGACTCTGGACGTCCTCGAGTCAGCGAACCGGGACGATATTGAGACTGCCTTAGGGCAGCACGAGATTGTCCGGCCGGATCACTGGCCGTATCCGGACCTTTTCATTCTCGAAAGGGCGCAGTTACCCTGGTGGGTACATATTCCGGACCCTCCGGCCCCTCTCGCCCATCTTCCGGTCCGTGGGTTTTGTACCCGTTTGTGCTCCGCAGCCACGTCCGCCTGATCCGGAGGCCCCGGGATCCGTGACTAGAGGTTCCGGACAGTCCGGGCTCCGATAGCTCGGGCTCCTCTCCGGTCACGGATCCGTTCCCGGTGCGCCTCAATCCGGACGACTCCCTCTCAGACCGTTCTTCGGTCAGCGATCCGGATTCACTAGATCTGGACGCCGTGGCTTGGGAAGTCGACTTCCTTCTTTCCGGTGACGGGTCCGGTCGCTGGCTGCCCAACCCGGTCAGCCAATCCCGGTTGTCCGTTACCGGCTATTCGGCCTTGAATACCGGTCTTACGGATGACCAGTCTCTCCGGTGTGAGTTCCGCGGCTCGGTCCGCCTAGACGAACGCTTCCCTCCCTCACCACGAGGTCTCCCGTAGATAAAAATTTCTGCCATTGAACTTTTCTATATCTCTGGTCACGTTTTATCTACGGAAACCACGGCTTTTTAGCATGCAACCGGTGCGGTTTTGCGACCGCGTCCGGGCTTGCTACCGATCGCCTCCGTGCAAAAGTTGCAGCGCGACTTCTTGCTCGGTTTCTTTTTGGTGTTTTCTTGCTGGGTTTTGTTGCCACTGTTTCCCTTGCTACTTCGTCGACAACCTCATCCCGCCGATGACTCGGACACGGCTTTCGTGCTGCCGCTGCCCCGCTGCGGGAGCTGGCCCCCACCTCCCCGGTCCGGTCTGCTGCTGCCTCTTTGGCGCCTGGGGGTGCTACGTCTCCGGCGCCTCGGCCTTCTCGTGTGCGCTCTAGGTCACCTAGGTCCCCACTCTCCGGTCCGGCTTCATTCTCCGATGCAGGTCTGGACCCTGAGCTTTTGGCTCTTTCGTCGATTCCTCGGCCTCCACTCCCCCTCCCCTCCGGACCGCTCTTCCTTCTCGAGCTGGGCCAGAGTCTCGCTTGACCCTTTGGTGCCTCCTCCGGCTGGCCCTGTGAATCGTTGGTCGGGTCTCGGCCTTCGGCCCTCTTATCGCCCACCTTTGCTTCACGCCGGTGTGCCTTCTGACTTTCGCCCCGCGCTTGCACCTTCAATTCCCTTCCGGTCGGGTTCGGTGTTTCACTCGGACCCTTCCCCGCGCACACCTCGGGCCGCCAGCCCCCAGGATGTCTTTTTCCGCAGCTCGGCTGGCGCCCCATGCCCCGGTGTACCAGCCTCTCCCGTCTATCCCCACCTCTCTCCCCCCCGTCTTCCGGGTTCCGGAGGTGGTGGCCACCACACCTTTACCCTCCTCTGGGCCTGCTGCCTTTCCGGCACCCCTGCCATCTGAGGCCCCTTCGTCTATGCGGAGTCTCGCCGAGGCTTCCATGCAAAAGCTCCGTGACACATGGTTGGACCTCATCAACGGGTTTGGTGAACACTCGTCATTGTTCACGTCGACTCGAGCTTCTTCACAGCCCGAGTCCCTAATCGTCCGGGTCATTGTCTCCTTTTCGGTCAGCACACTGAGCAGGTACTTCGCGGTCTGGTCCGGGTGGGCCGCTTGGTGCGTGGTCTACTCATGCTCTCCATGTTTGCCCACTCCGGGGGTCCTTCCGGATTGGCTCCTGGCCCAAGCCAGCCCGCAAGGTCTTGCCACTAACCAGTTGCGTGCACTCTCCTGGTTTTCTCGCCGCGCCGGTCTTCCGGTCCTTCACGCCCAGATTCAGGCACCTCTCTGCCGGTCCTTTTCCCGTGCTACCCACCCTCAAGAACGACGGGAAGCCCTTCCGTTTAGTCTTTCTTTCATCGTCTGGTTGGAGCGCCGCGTTCTACATCCGGACACTTCCTGCGCAGACATTCTCCTCATCGGCTCCTTGCTATGCGCGGTGTGGGGATCCCTCCGGTGGAGCGACCTGCTCTGGTGCCCTCCGGACCGTATTCATCTGCACTCCGACGGGTCTGTTATCTCCGGTGTTGCTATGCGGACTAAGGTGACTCGTTCTGGGATGCCTTGGGGCATTCTTCCTTCCGGTCTTACCGGCACTCCTTCCGCCTCTTGGTCCTTGCGGTGGCTTGTGGTTTTGAAACAATCGCTCCAGCGTTCCCGCGCCGCCTTTCCCAACAGAGTCATCGACTTCCTCCCTGCTCTCCTTTCCGGTCCCTCTGATGCCCCGGTCCTATTCAGTCCGCTGCAGCGGGACCGCGGCGTCACTTGGATCCGGTCCCTTCTCATGGAGCATTGGCGAGAATCCGCCTCCGGACCGCCCCCTGAAGCCTTCCGGTTCTTCGGCGCGCATAGTGCCAAGGTGACCCTGCTCAGTTGGGCCCGGCAGCTTAATTTTCCATCCGACCTTCGTCGTATTCAAGGGCATCACCGTTTGCGGACGCATCAGTAGCCCACCACAGCAGAGACGACATCGGCCCCATGGTTTACCTCCAGCGGGCTCTGGTTTTCCACATCCGCTCCGGCTTTCGGCCCATGCAGCCTCTGGCGCACGGCCTTGCCGAGCCCCTTCCGGATTTCCAGGTACAACTCCCGGCTGCAGTCCCTCTGGGCACGGAACCGCTCTTCCCGGCCTTTCCGGGTTTGAACCTCTCGCTTCAGACCCCTATTGCTGCTGACCCCGATCCGCAGCCGGCTTCTCCGGTGGTCTCGGGCCACTCTCCCCCTTCTTCCGGTCAGGATCTTGGCGACATTCGCCCTGCCATTCCAGCCTCTGACGTCGAGGCCCAAATGGTCGCTGCGGCATCGGCGCAGCGTCCTACTTCTTCCTCAGATGAAGAACCAGCGGAACGCGACGCTCCGCCGTCTGGCCCGGCGCCTTCCTTGTTTTTGCACAACTACCGCAGTAACGTGGTTCATGCTGCCGTTCGGGTCGAAGCCCACGCCGCTCGCAGTCTGGAGGCCTCTGATCCTGCAGGTTCTGGCACCGTTTGGGTGCGACCCGCCTGCGGCTCCCAAACTCACCAGTTGGCTCCGGACTCTTTGTGCGACTCGGTTCCGCCGGGTACCACTCTGTGTCTCCGAACCGCCTGTCTCACCCGTTTTTCTACGGTATCCTAAGTTTGGGCTCAAAAAGCCTTTGAGGATAAAACCTGCCTGGTGTTCTGCTTGCTTCGGCGACGCTTCCTTTGGTTAGGTCTGAGCCTTTCTTGCGTCCCGCAGCCGTTTCGGTTCCCCTCCCCCCTTGGCCCCGGTCGCTCCCCCCCGCCTCCCTGCCTACATGGCTGACCCGATCGAAGACTTACCGAGCCGGCGGACGCTTGGACTTGGACTTACTACGACGTCTGGCCACTCTGGAACAACAAGTCAGGGATGTGGAGTCTGGTCTGGAAGCCGCTCGCAGGGAAATCACGGAGGATCAAAACGTGACCCGCCACTTCCCGGCTTCGGTTGGGAATCTTATTGAACGATCCAACGCGCTCATGAATGAATATACCTTCTTGCAGCGCTCTCGTTCCGCCTTTTTGTTGGCTCTCCGTACGGCCCTGACTGCGGTCATTGATGTGCTGCGCACATTCCGTGACACCGCGGTCTGACCTCCGCCGGCTTCGAGTACAAAACTGCGTTTTGCTCGCTTGCCCGCTCGGTCTGCCCTGGGTTACGTCTTTCCGCAGCTGTTTTGGCTCCTTTCTCCTCCCCTGCTCTCCTCTCCTGCGGGCTTTGACTCTGCCATGGCTTCCGCACGCTTGGATGACGCCTCGGAGGTCCCTCGGCTCCTTGCGGACTGGAGCGCCCCACCTTCGGTGGCCGCTCGTCTCACCTCACCTGCAGGCCCGTCCTCTTCGAAAAACTGTACCTAAGTACAAAAATCCGAAAGCACGAACAAGAGCGTGACGCTAGTCCTGTGCTTAGAGAAAAAATGTACCTGGGCACGCTGCTTATTGTACTTACAACACGAAAAATGTACTTAGGCACGCTTGCTGTGCGCACAGAGAAGATACTATCATGTTCGCGCCAGTGTGCGGCAGAAATCATAACCGAAACGACGTTTTATGCGCAGAATAAATTTCCTCACTCTGGGGCAGATTGCTTTCGCCATCCCCCCGGAGGCACCGATTGACCAGTTTGTGGTGTCGGTCCTGGGCGTTGGTGAGGACCACTTTCTCATGACCAGCCCGGAGGCTGCAGTACTCCGTCGTCTGGTCATCTTAGCCCAGGACTCCATTCCGGGCCCCCCGGCCCCGGCTTCATCGGCCGCTCTCTCTTCCGGTCCGGTTTCCTCCAAGCTGTCACCAGAGGCGGTTATGAAACTCCGGTCCCACTTCCAGAAAGCATATCCCGGGGAACTCCTCAACCGTGAAACCACACCCTCGGTGGAGTTCTTGTCTGCCCTCAAACAGCAGATCGACTCCAGGGCCTCCGCGTGGATCGCTTGGCGCTTCCGCACGTCCGAACAGGATGCGGCGACTTGGCAGGAATCACGTCGTCCCAGGTCGGACCGTCAGCTCCTCCGGACCCTTCTGGAAGTGGACGAGGAACCCTCTGGTCCGTCCATTTCCATTCATAACTCTCATCCGGTGGAATCCACGGTCCGTCGAGCCTGCGCCATGCTAGCGACTGCGCTAGCCATGTTGGAGGTCGTTCACCTTCTGGTCATCAAGCGTTTCAACGACCGCTTTTTGTCCTTCGCCCTGGCCCAGCCCCTGGATTCTACGCTTCGGGCCTTGACTGAAATTCTTGCCGCCGACCGGTCCGTCTGGGAGTCCGTTTGGGCTTTGATGCGGGGCCACGGCTGGTCTCTACCGGACTCCCTCAATGAAATCGCTTTCTGCCGGCAGGATATCTCATCCGCATTGCAGCCACGGCCTCGCCCCCCGGCTCCGGTCCGTCCTCTGCCCACGCTTCAGCCTCGACTCCCCGACAAGAAACGCAAACTTACAGGTGACCCGCCTTCCGTGCCGGCCCTAAGGGAGCCCCCAAGGGTAAAGCCAAGGCTGACCCCAAAGGCCGCCCCAGTCCCAAGAAGAAAACCGTCGCGGATAAGTGGGATCCGTCCTGGGCTACGCGCATTGACGGTCACGAACTTTGCAAAAAGTTTGGGCTCGGGAAATGCAAAAACAAGAATTGCCGCTTTGCTCCCTCCGGCCACCGCTGTCCGGACCCTGACGCCGCCGGCAACCCCTGCGGTCAGGAGCACAGCGCTGTCGAGCACTTGGCGGCAAATCATTGACTAGATCGCTCGTCCCCCGCCGCCTCCGCTTCCTTCCTCGACAGCTCCGTTGGCAGCGTCCGCTCGGGCGGGGACTCCGTCTCCCCCACCTCCGGTTCCCTCGGCTGAAACTCGGCCTGCAGTCATCGCAGGCCCCACCCTTCCGTTCGCCTTGGCTCCCGCCGGCATTTTTTTTTGACCGCATCCGGGCGAGTCTCTGAACAAAATTCGGCCTCGGCCCCTCCTGCCGCAGACCAGCCTGCTGTTGCCCTGCCTCCTCCTCGTTTCTTCCTGGACTTGTTTTCCGGACATGCAGCTCCCCTGTCCAAAGCCATGACTCGGCTCAAAGCGAACAGACTCTCTCCGGTTGACATTTTGGTCCCCCCAGCCTCGGATATCTCCGGTGATGAGGTTTTTTCTGACCTCAAGGAACTTTGCGCCTCCGGCTTGGTTGGGGTCGCCTGTGCTGCTCCGCCCTGTGCCTCCTTTTCTCGCGCAAGGCTTCGGCCTGGTGGGCCGTCTGCGGTTCGTACTCCGGAATTTCCCAGTGGTGTTCCCGGTCTGTCCGCGGCAGGCGCAAAGGAACTAGCTGTCTCCTCGCTACTCCACCGGCGGACTCGGGAACTCTTGGCGTTGGTTGCGGCCGCTGGGGGGATTGTGGTCATGGAAAACCCGGTTTCCAGTTTGTTGTGGCTGGATCCCGAGGTAGTATCCTGGCAGAAGTCTGTGGCTCCTTTCACCGCATCCGTTGCAGCCTGCGCCCGTGGGCTTGATGTCTCTAAGCGCTGGCTGTTCTGTTCCAACTCGGATGACATCTGCTCTCTGGCGTCGGTCTGTTCGCACGCGTCTGGCTCGCATCCGGCTATTGTTGGCAGGCGATTGTCTGATGGGTCTTTTGCGACCCGCCTCACCGCGCAGTACCCGGACTCTCTCTCCAGTGCGCTGTCCGCCTTACTGGCGCCCGCGCTTGGCTCTGCTGACGTTTTCGTGCCCTGGCGTCAATGGCGCTCTCTTCTTCCCCCTAAGCTTTCGTGGCACCCTCCCAAAAGAAGGGTGGAAGATGGTGCGGGCACCTCCAGCTCTGCCTTCTGGCATCGACCATCCGGTCCGGATACGTTCAAAAGTCTCCGGTCCCGTTGGTCCAACCGGCTCCTGCTCCCAGGTGTCCTGACTTCTCTCACCGGTCGTCTCAACTCCGCATCCAAAGAGCCTCATCTTTCGGACGAGGATCTGTCTCCCTACCTGTCCGACCTCCGTCTCTTCCTCAACATTACAGACGACGCTGTTTGGGAAGCCCTCCTGTCCGTGGATGAAGGCCAGCCTTTTCGCCTGCGCCTTCTCCACTGCCTTGCCCTCATATTGGGTGACGCGGATGCGGACTACGCTCGTCTTTTGCAATCCGGGGTCCCATTGGGCGTTGACTTCCCCACGCCCCCTTTTCCGGTCCTACCTCCTCCGGACATTCACTCGGACGCGCCAATCGATTTGCAGCACTGCGAGTCGTCATGGCAGTCCGCTCTGTCGCACCCGGACATAGTGGACGATCTTCTGGCCACGGAGATTGCGTCCGGATGGATCGAAGTAGTGCCAGGAGGGGACGCAGAGCTCCGGTCCCGGTTCGTCAAAACGGTGGACAGCTCCATCTCCGGTGTCACTTCTCACACTCAGCTCCCTAACCGGTGTCCCAACCCCACCTTGATGGACGTTCGGCTTTGCTCTCCGGAATTTCTTCACGAGAACGCTTATGCGCTCTTATACTGGATGTGGCTAAAGCTCACCGGCGGATCCGCATCCGAAAATGCGACTGGGGTCTTTTGTGTTTCCGGCATCGGGGTACTCTGTACCTATCTAAGTGCCTTAACTTCGGTGCCCGTGCCAGCAGTTTTTACTGGTCTAGGATGGCCGGCCTCCTGGTCCGGTTGTCTCACCGTCTCTGGTACGTGTCCCATTCCGGTTTCATCTATGTAGATGACCTATTGGCCGTACTGGAGGAGGTCAGTGCACCGCTCTGGTCCGGTCTACTGGTTGTGTTTCTTCTGATCCTCCGGGTCCCACTGAGCTGGCATAAGGCCAGCCTCTCTCCCCGAGTGGTCTGGATCGGCTGGGAGTTTGACTTCTCTCTCCTGCTCGTCCGCTGGATTCTGGCCCTCATTGACTTTCTCTTACAATGCCGGTCTTGCTCTCTCACAGACCTGGAACGCATTACCGGTAAGCTCTTGTGGGTCTCGGGCCTTTTTCGCTCTCTCCGGCCCACCCTCACCCCGCTTTACCGGGATCAGCATAGACTTCCCCCGGTCATGTGCGCCCTTTCTCCGGATCAGTGGTCGTCTTTGCGACCTTTCATCACCCCTGACTTGCGGATCACCCGCAATCTGGGCATCCCGTCCATTTAGGTAGGCTCTTGTCTGCTTCGGGTTGGCCAGTGAGCAATTTCCTCTCTTTCGGACTTGCCAGCTAATCCGGTTGAGTCCCGCCGGGTCTGGATTCAGCTCACAGCCATCCGTAGCCCTACACGCACTGTCTCTGAGGAGTCCAGGGTCGCACTCCGGCTCTGGCGCGACCTCATTGCCTCTGGTGTGCCTTTCCGGTCGCTCCGCCTCCCACCTACGTTTGCTTTGGAAGCTTTTGCAGACGCATGCGCCTCTGCGACTTCCGTGGGCCTCGGCGGTTTCGTCCGTCTTCCTTCCGGTGACCGGCTCTACTTCCAGCAACAGTTTGACAGTCCGGCTCTTTGTGCATTGTGCCCATGGCTCAGTGCTTCTCAGTCTCTTCAGCCCTTCATCAGCACCTGGGAGCTCCTTGCGCAGTGTGCACTTCTTGTGCTTTTGCACCGGCTTCTCCCATCCAGGCATCCGCCGGTGCACGTGCTGTTTCGTTGTGACAACTCAACCGCTGAGTCTGCCTCCTGGAAGGGACTTTCCATGGCCACGGGTCTTTGTCATGTCCTGGGCCAGTTTCGCCGTTTTCAGAACTGGTTCCGGATCGCTGTCTCGATAGAGCACGTCCCGGGCTTCCAAAATGATCTGGCGGACTCATTAAGCCGCGGATGCTCCTCGGCTCTTTTGGGTTTCACTTCGGAGGAGCATACCTCTGTGTCTTGGGAAGACCTCCTCTCCCCTTCCCCGGTCCGTATCTTGTCGGGCTCCGACGACTTGTCTTCCTTTTTGTCTGCGTTGGCTTGAGTTGCTGGTTGGCGCGAGTCCGTGGCCCGGTCAAGCCAGCTTGATAGAGTTTTGGATTTCCGGTCCACCAACTTCTACCGACCGGTTTCAGGTAGCCGGTCTTTCTTTAGCTGCCGGTTTCCGACCGGTCCGAACACTGGACCGGCTACCTGACGCACTGGACGGTTTTCGCCAACGGACAAAAAGGAGGGGTGACCGCTGCTTGCTGTTTAGGTCCTGCCTCGTCTTAGGTTAAACCGGTAGGAAACGGAAGCCAGAACCGAACTAGAAAGTATTCTGTAAAGGTGTTCTATACGCCACAAGTTATTCAATCAGGTATTTTCGAAGTATTTTGGGAGTATTCTATAAGGTATTGCCTAAGGTACGGCATTCCCCATGAACTTCTTCAAGGTGTAAGGTGCTCTACAAAGCTATTTTGCTGGATTCCCGATTTCTTTCATGGAAATGAAGTTGGTATATGGAGGATATCTGTCTGTGTGTGTATGTGTACTGTACGGTATAGCACAAGGCCAAAACCTGGAATGAAGCTGACGGGACACGCCAGATTATACGCAAAGGTTCCTGCCATATATGTAATTATGTTGGGTTCCCAGCCCCCAAGGAATTTTCTTCAGGTTGTGGGTTTGGAGCTGTCCTGCTCATCCCCCTCTGCGTTACACCATACCGTCTGTCCCATTCCGCCATCCGCACCGTACTCCACCAGGCTCTGCAAAAGGTTCAAGAAGGTTTCATAGATCCTCAAAGCATTTCTCATTACATATATATATGTATATTGCGGGTGCATGGCTTGATGGAACAACAACTTGGCTGTGAAAGCTGTCAAGCTCACACCAACAGCCCTCTCCCCAACCCGTCAACAGCACCTGCACCCATCACCCCAAAAAGTTATCATAGATGTTCGAACGCAGTCACCTTCAGGTACCAACTGGCCAAAGGGGGGACGGCATCCTTGCATGAATTCTTGCGTGCAACTACGCCATCCTACCTCATCCCATCGCTGAACCTCCTGATTCCCCTCTGCATTCCACCAGACCCTGCCGTCCCATTCCACTACACGTCCGACCCGCCACTCTTTCAAGCAGGTGCCGTAGATTCTTATAAGCTTTTCCTTCGCGGGGTGTGTAGGGTAGGGTGCAGATTTAAATAGCTGCCTGTCTACAGGATGGGTGGATGGACGATGTCGTCGCACCCACATGCTACGTGGAATAGTCGCTCTTGGCTTTAGTCTGATACTTCCTTCTGGTGCGACACAGCATGTACTTTGAAGCCTGCGTGTGTTTCAGTAATATGAGCCAAAAAAGATTGCCAAATAGACCTTAAAGGTGCATTCCACAGGTTTCTTATTACGAGAACGATTCTCGTATCTCCGCGCTAAGTCTTGTCACGAGATGAACAGCATTGGCACGGACCTCCTGCCCTATTTCCTATCGCAATATGAACAGTGTTCAGTCAGAGCTCGTGCACATCTTCGTATTCGGGTTGTGTACATATGACCGTTGCTTTGCTTGTATACTATGTCCGTACTGCCGGATGAATAACGTAAAAATTAACAGCGGGTTGAATAGAGCGTCGGGTTAAATAGAGCGTAAAAGTTCCAGCACATATGTATATATATCTATATATATGCATACATACATACATACATACATACGTACGTACGTACATACATACATACATACACACAGACAAACTGAGAGTGACAGAGGCAGACAGACAGGCAGGCAGGCAGGCAGACAGGCAGGCAGGCAGACACAAACGCACAGACACACAGGCACGGAGACACGCCGACACGCAGAGGCACAGACGCACAGACACACAGATGCACAGACACACAGACGCACAGGCATACAGACACAGACACACAGACACACAGACACACAGACACACAGACACACAGACACACAGACAGACTAGCCGAAAATCCTCAATCAGCACAGCTTCCGCTGCGTGAAGCTTGCTGCCCGTCAGCTACACCTATTAGCCCGGCAGGCAGGCGTGGCAATCCTGTGGCCAAGGTGGGCAACTTCTCTTCTCTAGCGGTTCTTTTTCCTGCAGAGCTGTCAGGCCAGGCCAGACCATGCCTCCAACCATGTCGCCCTTTGTGCTCCGCACGAAGATCTGGGGAGACTTCCGATTGAAAGAAAGTGGTCACATCATAGCCGTCATCACAGGCACCGATGCAGACCGTGGCCACGAAATGTCTACATTCTCAACTTTACGGTCTGACGAGTTGAACATCGAAGTTTTCGGTCTCCAGTCGGGCAAGTACTTCATCAAGGCTGCGGGACGATCGGGGGCGCGGTCGGTGCCCACAATTTCACACCGAGTGCACACAGCTTAGGGAGTCAGAGGACCCTTCCAAAGCTGTCAGCGTTCGGGGTTGACGGCTGCACCGCTTGTAGCCTGGAGCTTCAACAGTGGCCTGCGAAGACTCCTCAAAGTGTGGAAGATCCGACAGTGGACCCTGTACGCCTCCTCTCTTCAGCAGTTGGACTGAAGGCTAGCATCAGTTTCCCTATTCCATGCAACTTTCCCAAAGACATACGCTAAACAAGTCCGCGCGTCAAGGTGCTTATGTACAGCTTCTTGTGCTTTTGCACAACCAACATCCCAAACCGTCTTCATGCAAATCGTGCAATTCTGGCATCTGTTCGGCCGAAGCATGTTTTTGCACTTTACCTGGAGCTGTATGCGAACGAACAGCCTTTGGTGAGGACATGCTGCTGATTAACGGACGAACATAAGAGACAATGTAAACCTGCAATTAGGCCTCGGGCTCCCTCCCGTTGATTTACTGAACAGCTGCCTAGAGGTTCCAGTACCAGCAGAGCGAGGATGCTAGTCTTGCCGACTTCCCGTTGCGAATGCCCGTGCACATTACAATCGCATACTCCGGCGTGATGTGTGTCAAGACTTGGTACTATCCATTCCCTTCTCGTTAAGCAGATGTGCAGATCGGACACAGGGCAGAGCATGCCGTCTATTGTTTACGGTTGATGGGCAGCACATCATGCGGAGTGGTTAGTGAGTCAACTTAGACCCTCTACTTGCTTTGGCTGATGTTGAAGCAGGCATTTCTCGTGGATGGACTAGACAGGACGAGGACGACTTGCTTTGCCGCGCTTGCCCCTTCCTGTTGTGTGCAATCGCAGCACTAGCAAGGAGCTGCTGGTATACACACACCACGTCGTTCGTGGTTCAGAAAAGCGAACCGCACAATCGGACGGATGCTCTCAGGAGGACACCGGATGGAAAAGCTTCGAGGTCCACTCAAGTTGTGTGCAGCTTTGCTCCAGGAATCTTCGTCTCTACGAGGCAGGTTATCGCGGTAGGCCGGCCGCTGAGGACGTCTCGACCAAAGCAGTAGAATTTCCACCTTGGTCTAAAGTCGTTGAGCGACCCATGGCAGCAGGAGCCCCTCCTACTACAGCCAAGATCCGGAAGAGATTTCGCGTACGTGACAATCATCTGGAGCGAAGACTACGTGGATAATGCAATCGTATGGGCAACGGGTCTTATCGCCTCTGGCTCAACGTTTCGCCGGCTTTGCATGGTAGCCAGGGGCAAAATTGAAAGGAGAAAGATTAGAATTCTTTCGAGGCCGGAGAAGTCTTGCCAGCCTGCCGGATGCGCAGTGATTGTTCTGTGAAGCAGGTGCTGTTGCGACATTGATTTGACCGATCCGATTCAATCCCCTGCCACTTGGCTTCAAGGTGACGCTACCAAGATTACCAAGCAAATATGGTTGTTGTCTAGTAGCACACTATGTGTGAGTAGGATCAAGTCTCGGGCGGTCGCCTGCCGCAGCATGCACAGCTGCACATGGTTTTTCCAGTTGTTTCCCTGGAAACTCTTGAGGCTTGGATCCGCATTTCTGTCTGTACTCTTGGTTTCTCGGAATCTGGGGACGAGGGCCATTCCGGCGATGCAGCCGACTAAAAATGGGGCATCAGCCAAAGCCGGATCGTGTACCTGTTACATGTATGCGAAAGCTGTATGCCCATGGGCCGGGCATCCCGTGGGCCCGGGATCTCGGATGATAAGGGTTGCGAATAAAGCCTGCAGACCCCAGGACCCTCACGCCTCCGCGGTTTGTACTTGTGATGTCCACGGTCCGCCAGGGAGGGTTTGCTTTCTGGAGTCCTCTCATGAGGCGCCAAGCCGACGTATCCAATTCGTGTTTCCCGATGTACTTGAGGCCTTGACGCCTTTCAAGACCTCCAACCTGAGCGATTTCATACGTCCGCATATTCTCATGATGACTAGGCTGTGTTGATGCAGCCGAGGCTCTCTCAATCAGCCGGTCGAGTCGGTACGAGTTCGTGTTAACGAAGCTACGTGTGCTGCAACTTGACCAGAAGGGGATCAGGAAGATCGTCATGATGGACCCCCTTTCACGAGCTTTCAGCTGCTCCCTTTGACGTGGCCCCAAAACACAGAGTGCAGGATGCAGACACGCTGGTATTGCAAAACGTTGATGAACTTTTTTGGTTGCCGTCTCCTTCTGCCACGGTGAACAAGGACGGGTCCTAATCTCGTCCGCTAGGGTCCTGGCGGGAGGAAGCAGGTCTCAAGGCCAGGTCCCTCCGAGACGAGCTGCGCAGCAGGACACTTTGATGGGCGAGCTGGACAAGCCCAAATTGAGTGCTGGCGTGATGGTCCTGGAGCCCGACAGTGTCAAGATGCTGCCTTAGCGGATTTCGAAGCTGCTCACGGCATTGAGGATAGCTGCAAGATACTGCGAGACATGGCTCAGGTTCGACCATCTCCTTGAAGGCCTCCACGGGGTGGAGACGCTGTCGCAGTTCGTTGAACAAGACTTGTTGGACGCATATTTCAACCACAGCTACAACATCATACCGCTCACGTACAACCTCTATCCAGAATTGCTGGACGTCATGCCATTTCTTCATTATGAGAGCGACAATGAAGCCAACGACATGTTGCCAAACTTCTCCCTCCCAATGGACAACGGAATTAAGATAGTTCATCTGTGGCATCTTTTCAATCCTTTCCAAACGTTTGCGTACACGGGTGCGCAGTATCTCCAGATAAATGCGAAGATGGTGCATCGGCAGATGTGGAGATGGCGCCTCGTTGCACGAGTGGTCCACGATGCTTTGATGTGCTGCGGCAATCTCTTCGACAGTCCGGTCTCGGCGCAAAGGTACACACTCTTCTGGACTCTTCACCAACGAGGGCTCCAACGTCCGTGACTTTAAACTGAAACAACAGCAGCCTGAACAGCCTGTCGTAGTTATCAGAGTCGTGCTGCTCAGGTGGCGCGCCAGAGGAGTACCCCAGGTGGAAGCAGCGCTGTGTTGAAAGATCCCAGGCTCAAGCTATTCGGTTCTCGACAGTTCACATTAAACGAATAAGCTGCGTATCTGCTGTCAGGCATTTGGCCCTGTCCAAAGCCGCAGGCCCGGACTTGTCTTGTCAATCTGTGATCTGCGACAGAGCGGAGCCTTTGGCTGTGAACGAGGTTTGTTCCTGTCCTTGGCACCAGTGGCGGAATAGAAGTCTGTCGCCACGTTGACGGGCTGGCTTGGTAAAACTTGGAAAGCTGCTGCGCTTCACCGCAAACTCAGTGCCAGTGGGTGGACAAGAGTCAAACATGGAGAGAAGAGAAAGGATACGTGTTGTGGTGGTGTCGCGGTCATGTGCATCTATCTCATTCAAGCTGGAAGTTCGACCCGTGTTGCGTGGAGCTTAGCGTGGCGGCACGTGAGGTTTTCCAGATGCCTTGATGCATCTCAGCGGATCAGGAGGAGTGCGGAAGCCTGCCAGCTTGCAGCGACAACGGCTCTCTGCAGTTTCCCAAGTTGCGCGACTCGTTCGGCACTCGCACTGAGAGAACACCATGACAAACCGTGCCAGCTTGGAATACAACGGTGCTTTGAAGTGAACATCTTTGACCTGCGGTGCTTGGACACCTTTCTGACAGACCTTTGCGCAAGGAGAGCATCTGACCGGGAACACCTTGGTGTTTCGTCAATGCCGGCACTTCCCGCTGGCTGTGGTGCGTTCGGTTCCTACAACGACGACGGCCAGTACTGATGCTACTCGTTGCAGATTCACGTTGTGATACATTCAGGACTCTGGCAGTTTATTGAATGGCCGGCCGATTAAGGCCTTTGCAATGCGAAGCGCAGATACTGCTAGGCAGACTGCAGCAGCAACGAGTTGTAAGGTGCACGCAGGACAGGTTGCCAAGGATTCTCGACAACTTAAAAAGACACGCTCCCCACAGTGTCACAAAAGGTCTCAAACTTTGAATCCGGAAACCTGAAGCCTAAATTCAAAATAGCTCTGATGGCCCGAGTTGCTTAACCCGTCCACCACGTGTTCAAGCACATCGATTCTCAGTTTGGTTAATGGCTTTTCTGTACACCTTTCAGAGTAATGCGGTCGCCTGCCATGTCCGTGGATCTCTCTCTGGCTAGTACTTTAGCTACCTAGAGGGACACTTTCATTCAGTCATTCACTCATTCATTTGTTCGTTCGTTCACTCATTCATTCATTCACTCATGCATGATAAGTGGTCTTCTATTGGCCCTACACGACGCAGGGCATGTGCTGAGCACGCAAACAAACCGTAGCCGACGTAGCCTTTGCTTCTCCGTAAAGTGCGATGCAAACATTGTCTGCGTGTTCCTTCCTCGAGCAGCTTTGTTGCGCTGTGCTGTTGTGAGAACTTCTTTGCGCCATGGCATAGTGTCATTGGAAGGTTTCCGATCCTTGGCTTAGAGACCGGCGATCACTCGGATAGGTGGCTTGCGAATGCACCTCAGCCGTTTTACAGCGGATCTCAATACTCATGTGTCATCAGCCGAATAATATCCCGAAAATACCCAAGTTTGCGAAGCTGCAAGACTGGTACACTCAGCTTCCAGACACAGCGGTCTTCGTTCTAAATCACACAGTAGCTTCCAGCATGATGCAAGCGGCAGCGCGACAGGTTTGCGGGGCGAAGGTCGCAGCTGTGGCTTAAACTCTTTTGTCTGGTGCATGTTTCCCTGGCAAGCACGTTGCAATGACGAATGCTTCACTTGCAGATTGCGGCATGGCTGCCCCGAGCACGGCAAGGTCCCAGGCTCGCAAACGGGCATACTGCCTTTGAGTTAGCCTGCCGATATGCATGCAAGTATACGTAGGTAGGAACATGTGCATGCATGGCTGTGTGCCTATCAGGTGCATTCGACGTACATGTATATGCTGTGCGCATATCACAAGCAGAATAATTACTTGTCGATCTCGTCGGAGCGATCCGCTTAGACGCCTTCCCCATACCAGCGCACGCGGGGATATCGGCGCACAAACTTTGCTATGTGATCCGATCAGACGATAGCAGCACGCTGGGATATCTGCACAGGGCCTTGCAAAGTGATCCGATCTTACGATAGCAGTGTGAAGCCTCCGTCGTGCGAGGATTCATGTCGTACTGGGTTTGGTGGCAGGGCCCCCCCAACCACCTCGCTCCACCTAAAAAGCTTGGGGTGTTGAGGGTTCAGGGTTCCTTTAAGGGTTCTAGAAGAGCACCGTACGGGGTTTTATGGGTCAGGGGTTTAGGGTTTAGGGTCCTTTAAGGGTTAAAGGATGGGTACGTTGCAGGGTTTCACGCTTCGGGACAAGGGTACCTTATACATAAGCTTGGGGGGTTTAGGGTTTAGGGTTCCTTGAAAGGTTCTAGAAGGGTGGTTTATAGGGTTTAAGGTTGGGTGTTTGAGGTTTGGGCGTTGGGTGTTTAGGATTGGTGGGTAGGCCTCTTCTCCTGAGACAGTCTCTACTCAGAAATGACAGAGTGAACCCGAAAAAAACGCCAGGCCAAAAGCAACGCATTCTGGAGGACGGTCCAAAATTTGCAAAACGGTGAACAAGCCACCAGAAAAACGCATTGTAGACGCACGCTTAATTATATCCAGTCCCACATTACATGCGATCCATTCGGGGGTCACGGCTTCTTCACAGTGGGTGCGTGCGTGTGTGTGTGTGTGTAGGCCTTGAGTCTAAGCTAAAGGTTACTGGCATGCCAGAGCAGGGGGCCCGAGGCTCACAGACAGGACTCAGGCCAACGAAGACACCTGTCTGCTGAGTGTGATTGCTCCTGGGACGCTGGGATCACGTACCCCCTTTTTTCAAATCTTATGGTAACCAGGCTAAAGCCGAGGACATGGATAAGGTTTTCATTTCAGTGCCACAGGTGTCGGATGAGTACTAGGGTATTACAGGTCCTGGAAATAGCAGCAGAATGATTCTATCACTAACACGACGAGGAGAACGACGACTATTCTACGGCGACTCTTTATGCCTACTTCACTCCTGATGGTAATGCTTTTGCGACATTGAGTATCATTTCTACACGATCTGTTTCTTGACGTCAGGTCGTGTATCGGTGCAATCAGTTGATATCCCCGGTAGCGGCTCAAACGGCGCAGTGTCACACTTCCCGACACATGTATGACCCACTATCCGATCATTTAGGAAATGTTGCTTTATTGCAAGTTTCTGATCGTATGAGCGGCACAGAGTGTCATGACCTTGTGCCGATATTATCGGCAAACTATCGTGCCACGCTCGTGGGGGGCGGGGGGGATACGTATCTAGGCATATGTACATATACATGTATGTACATGATAATAATAATATCAACAATAATAAGTAGCCATAACAATAGTAATATTCAAAATAATGGTAGTAGGAATACTATCAGCAATTACAACAATGAACACTGATAAGAAGAATAGTAACCATAATTAAAATAAAAATCGTGACAAAGATAAGAGTCACAGTAATAAGAATACCGACGAGAACAATACTTCAAATAGTAATAGTATATAAAAAGTATATGTACACACATGTACAGATGCAATCTCATATTAACAGCAGTTTTGCAAGTACCGCTATGCACTATATACTGCGGCTTGGTCCGCTTTTGGTGTGCGTAGACCAACTCTGAAGCTGGATCCTCAATGGTCGCAATGATGGCAACACAAAGCAGCCCAACAAATGATCCAAATGATTGGGGCGAGATTGTGGCTCCCAAAATGAAATTTCTTTGGAGCGGCATGGTCCGTAAACTGGTGACCTACCTGGCTACTGCTGTCACTCAGAGAAGCTGTCCAGGAAATGGAACCGGAAGTCACACGTTTTCTTTTCAATCCAGTGCCCTGCAATTGTTCAAACATTAGTCCTGCACACACAGACCAAACGCTTGCACGTAGCTTGCTGCGACATGGCCCCACATTGCAGAAGTTGCCCTAGTCCCAAACAGAGGCACATGTGAGCTGATTGCGTTCTTGTGATGTTATGGAGGCATGTTATTATGTTGAGACATGTTGAAGCTGGAAGCAGTCCCTTAGTAGAAAGCTTGAGCGAGATTTTTTTTTTTTTTTTTTTTTTT
>CAJNDV010022980.1:0-20826 GCA_905221635.1 Symbiodinium sp. CCMP2456
TCGGGTTTGGGGCTTTAGGGTTTCGGGTCCAAACCTAAAGCCCCCGAAGTAAAACCGTACGAACTAAGGGTGTGCGGCTGTTTGCTTCCCTAGACCATAGAACACTTTCTTAAAGGCTGAGTACCCTGGCCCAAAAAAGGTTGACCTTTAGATTTATGGTAGGGTTCGATAAGCCCCAAAAGGTTAAAGGTTACCTACTTAGCCCCGAAGCTTTCAAACTTGGCCCTAAACCCTCCCTAAACACTAAATCCTAAACCCTAAACCCTAAACCCTAAACCGTGGGAAAGCCTATC
Organism: Symbiodinium sp. CCMP2456; assembly: GCA_905221635.1. NCBI lineage: Eukaryota > Dinophyceae > Suessiales > Symbiodiniaceae > Symbiodinium > Symbiodinium sp. CCMP2456. The sequence continues at coordinate 294 of CAJNDV010022980.1, forward strand.
AGCTTTCAGCGTCTCAAAATCAAAGACCCTACTTAAAGGATCATGGGACTTAGTAGCTATAGGGTTTAGGGTTTAGGGTTTACTTAAAGGATCATGGGACTTAGTAAACTAGGGTTATAATTAGTGTAACTATACTTATAATTACTTATAACCCCAATTAAGGAACTTATAACCCTACTTACTAAGTCCCATGATCCTTCAAGTAATGTAGGGGCCTTAATACTTAGAATAGGGTTTTAGGGGGTTCCTTATTACAGTTATAGTATACCAGACCCCAAACCCTATTTTAATCATCAAGGCCGCTATATTGAACCCTAAACCTTTTTTTTCAGAGCTCGCATTTAGGATAGGGTTTGGGACTTGGAGTTCAGGAGTTGAGGGCTTGGGGCTAATTGTGTGAGCGCATGGCTGCAGGAAAAGCTCTGCTAGGAAGGTAGCAGTGGGGTCTGACATGCCGGTATTCCCTGTGCCCAGAGAACCCAATACCCCTTAATTACGGAATATGCCTTAAATTATAGGGGCGTTAATAGTATGAGTTAAGGTACATTCCTTAATTAAGGAGTCTTGGGTTCTCTGAGTGAAGATAGCAGGGGACTCGCTGCCGTTCTGAATAGCGAACCTCGTTCTGTCTGCTCCTGAAACACATGTAAGCCTTCACAACACGAAACGGGAAGAGTGATGAAACTTAAAATGAGATGGGATGCCAGCCTCCAAGTGATGCGACGGAACCCACGGGGTATGGTCGCAGTGAGAGTGCTGGCACGTCTTTTTGTCGGATCCATCAGGGCCATCGCATGCCGTGGGGCTGTGAGTCTGGAAGATCTGTCTATACCAACCTTTAAGCACATGTAGCAACCCTTAAGTGTCATAATTCTGGTCTGCTTTGAGTGGTAGCCATTCTGGTTTCTTGTTGGAGCTGCAGCGAATGCGCGTTGAAGATTCCAAGAGTAGATAAAAGCTGCTGTCATCCCTCTGCTTGATTTTTAATCTACGACCTTCTGCTTCCGTCATATTGCCACCGCTTGTCCTTTACAACTTGCATGTTAAGGGTTTCGGGTTTGGGGTTTAGGGTTTAGGGTCTAGGATTTAGGCTGCATGATGGTTACTTCTGGGGCAAGATAGCGAGTCCTGCGGCTACAGAAGTTCTGGCGCTAGCAGAGCCGTGATGCCCGGGCCGGATGTCTCCGCTGTGCAGTCCACACCAGGACACAGGTCCTCCTGGAAAAGACGGTGCAGACTGTAATCGCGATGTCCTGACCCCAGCTATTCGCTCGCAGGCCCGACTGGAAAGGCTCGAACAAGTCGGAACCTCACAAAACTTTTGGAACATGCTGTCAACCTCAGGGTAAAGCAATGCATTCGGCCGGCTACGTTGGAGCCGTCCCCTGGCCGAAGACTTGCTTGTCGCTTCAGAAACCCTTGGAGTCAAAATAGCCCAAAAGCCTTTCACAATAGGGTCTTTGGGCCCAAAAGCCTTAATTAAGATATGAGTCCTGTGAGGGCCATGGAAAACCTTTGTAAGCATAACTTGTTTCAGCAGTCTCAGTACCTGGAGGGTCCAAGGACACAAATCTCAGGGCTTCCGGGCCTTCATACGACAGTATGCAAGCAAGGTCTTTTATTCTCACTAGGATAGGGGCCTGAGTAGTTAGAGTAGGGATTTGGGCTAGATTCTACCAGAATGATGAACGGAGCTGTGAGGAGTAGTATTGCCAATAGTTCATGCTTCTATAGAACAAGCAGGTCTCTTGGTCTCGCTGGGTTAGGGCTTAGGGAGTGCAAGGTAGGCTACACCGTCCGGATGCATCCCTCGAGAGACAGCAGCACTTGGAGTGAAGTGGCGTCTGGCGACTTGTAGAAACTTCTCGTCGTAGCCCAGACCAAAAAGTCTGAAGACCCCGAAGGAGGCAATTGAAGACACATCCCACAACAAATGCACTGCGGCATCTGCAGCCAATTGCCTGCAACACGTGGGGGGACCAGGGCAGCAAGAGTCTTACTGAAGACCCCACCCTAAACCCTAAGCCCTGAACCCCTAGACCCCTAAACCCTAAACGGTCTTGCAGCCTCCCCAATGCCGTTTTAGGGTTTCGGGTGTCAGAACTATAGAGGGTCAGCACTCGGTGGTGCTATACACGAAGATGCGCACTCTTCCATAACTAACGAGCAAGCCAACCCCGGGACTCATGCTATAACTATCTGTAATATATATATATATATGTATAGAAGCTATAACTGCCGACTTAATTCGCACAAATGAAACACGGGTATTCACAACACATAAATGCACACTTGCAGCAGCCTGCAGCCATGTCCACCCCACCCACCCACCCCACCCCCAACCCCAACCCAACCCACCTCACCGCCCCCCCACCCCATCCCCACCCCATCCCCACCCCCACCTCACCCACCCGCACCCACCCCACCCATCCCACCCACCACCCAGGGCCCACCCACCAACCTACCCACACACGGATGGACGGACACAAACCAACAATAAACAAACACCTACGTGATTGGTGTTCAACACAAAAAAAGAAGAAACACTCCTGCAATGGCTTCTAAATTCTAAATATCACACTCCAACGCAAGCCAGTGCCACTCCACCCCACCGATAGCGTAGGCAGTTATTTAGCCCCCTATTTTAATCTCTGAATTAAACCCTAAACCCTAAATCCTAAACCCTAAACCCTAAACTTCTCTCATTTGGACATCATGCGTGCACCGACCAGCTCCATAGAGGCGTCGGTTCCTCCGGCGAGGAGATTTCAAGGCGGGACTTCGGCTTTAGGTTTTAGGCAGGGTTTGGGGTTTGGGGTTTAGGGTTTAGGGTTTGGGGCTTGGGGTTTGGGGTTTGGGGTTTGGGGTTTAGGGTGCAGGGTTTGGGGTTTAGGCTTTAGGGTTTAGGGTTTAGCTTTTCGGGTGTGGGGTTTGAAGTTTGGTGTATGGGGCGGTGGGTTTTGTGGGTCTTGAAACCTATGGTTGCCCTAGTTGGGACTGAGTACTCCTAGCGGCTTGGGCCAATCATCATCGAGCACAGAGGACACCAGGAGAGGGACTGTTTTTTTGGCACGTGCCAAAAGAACCTTGACAACGTGCTTCGCACTGCACTGATTACCGTTGCTGTGTGGCTTTCTCTGTGACCTTTCTCAGGCCACTTGTGTCCCGGGCACTGGCTACTGGTGAATCTCTAGCTCCGTGTGGGCGTGTCGGGTTTGCCACTCCCCGCCCTACTTAGCGGTCATGTCATCTAAGGCACCTCCTGAAGCCTCCAAGCTCGACTCCCTATCGCTGAACTCCCCTCAAAAATCCCAACCCTAATGCCCGCACCATCCATATGTCGCCAGCTTTCAACATGATGCAATTCCCAAGCCTGATGCGATCCACACCCAGGTTAACCAGCCAAGCGTCTGAAGACCTTCAGGTGCTCCGCTTTTGTCCGTTGCTTCCTGTGACACTGAGCAGTGTGATGCCTAGCGTGTGCACACCCAATAAAACTCAAAATTTGCAGACCCAAAACCATAATGTCAATTCCTGTATTATAGAAACCCCACTCCTACTAAACAATTCCTATATTGCAGACACAAAACCATACTTTCAATTCCTATTGTAGAAACCCAAATTTCTACTATAACATTCCTATATTGCGGACCCAAAACCATAATTTCAATTCCTATTCTAGAAACCCCACTTTCTACTTTTTACCCACACTCTCCATTGGCCTCACGAGCCTTTGGAATCTTGTTCAAGGGCGTGTAGCCGAACTTCCGAATTAATCTGAATTCAAATCTGATCTGCTGGAAAAGCACACAGTTCGTCCCATGACGGAGTGATACGATAGCAGCACTTCGGACGCTTTGGGGAACATAGCGAGATCCCTAGACCGCTGGCGCCGGCACTGTTATGCGCCACCGAAGGCTCCCAAGCTTAGGGTTTAGGCTTGGTTTAGGGTTCAGGATTTAGGGTTTGGGCTTGGTTTAGGGTTTAGGGTTTAGGGTTTAGGGTTCAAGTTTTATGTACGGTTTTTTGTTTTTGGGGGTTTAGGGTTTAGGATGTAGGGTACGGGTTTAGGAGTTGGAGGTTTATCCTAAACCCCCCGCGGAGATGTATTCCGACCAAGGAGGATTGAAGCGTGGAGCGCCGAATTCCGGAATCCTAAGTGGGAAAGCCCCATACAGATCATTGAAGGACCCAAAACCCTAAACCCTAAAGCCCTAAACCCTTTCGCCTAAGCTCCTAAATACCCTAAAGCCCCAAAGCCCTGAACCCTAAAGCCCTAAACCCTTAAACACCGTAGACCCTAAACCCTAAACCCCTGAACCCTAAACCCTAAAGCCCCGAACCCTAAAGTGTCCATGGTTGAGATCCATCCGGGACCCAAAGGGTCCTCGGTACCGTTACGGTTACGGGGGGGGGGGGGGATCTTTCCCAAATCAGAATATGGTTGATGATATAAACCCGGCATGACCTTAAGGACCCTAAACTACGGGAATTAAGGTATATTCCACCTTAAGGACCCTAAACTACGGGAACTATGGTATACTCCTCATTTTGGGTAATGCAGAATATATAAGATCATCAGCCGTAGTGATTCCTGATCAAGAAACCCTACATTCTACTCTATAAGTACTCAGGAGGCCCCTGGGGCAAGTAAGACCCTAGCAAGATCTATCTCGTGATGTAATGCCCCTGCTCGCTTTACATTCCTGATGTTGGTTTACGTACTTTTCAGGTCGTCCCTAAACCCCAAAGCCTAAACCCCTAAACCACTAAACCCCTAAACCCTAAACCCTAAAGCCCTAAAGCCCTAAACCCCTAAAGCCTAACCCCCTTAAGTCCCTAAACCCCAAACCCTAAACTGTAAACCCGATCAGCAGTAGCCCGAAAGAAAAAAGGTGGATCAAGTGGAGATCTCCACGGGCTGCTGTCTGCATGCGCACGACATAAAGGGTTTAGGGTTTAGGGCATGATTAAGGGCTCAGAGTCAAGGGTTTAGGGTTTAGGGTGTAAGTTGCTAAGCTGTTATAGCTTGTCGGGCATAGGGCTTCTCTTTCAAGCTTCGGGAAGTCGGGGTTAATTAATCATGGCTTACCCTATCCGCCCTACCGCTTAGGACTAGGGTTTCTTACAATGCTTCCGATCTGCACGTCTAAACCAAGGTCTTAGCCCAGAGGGTCCGAGTTCCCAAATAGTAAGGTTTTAGGTCCCAAAATCCATACTCTGAATGGTTTTTGGACCTTAAAACCCTACTATTTGGGTACTTGGACCCTTAGGGAAGGTAGGTTGTTTCCCAAAGCCTCCATGTACCCATATAGAAAATACTTTGGCCTCAAAGGGCTTCCAAAAAGTGTACTTTGCGGCCTAAGTAAAAAGGGTTTAGGGTTTAGGGTTTAGGGCTGCATGGAGCCTTGGGGTAGGAGATAGGTGTAATGGTCGTGGAATGGAGTCTCCCCGGGCTTCACAGCTTAGTGGCACGTCACCCGCAGGGGCCCCGAGCGCAGGCCGCGGAGCCCACCACTCCGAAGGGGCACATCTCCGCAACCCAAAGTCTTTTGAACCCTACACAGTCTACTGAACTCTGCACCCCAAGCACTACAGTATACCCGAAGCCCCACTACCTTAAACCCTAAACCTAACTACAGTAAAACCCTAAAGCCTGTTTTTAGATCAAACGGTGAAGCAGTCCTCAGTCGGCTAGGCGCAGTTCGGATCACCTCTCGGGTGTGGGGTGTGCTGTCGTGGAAGTTCCTTGTTCAGGGGCCAAATGGGACTTTAAGAAAATTAGGGTACCGTATTTTAGGTCCTTATAATAAGGAGTCTATTATTTAGGGTACTATATTAGGTCCCCTATTTTTGGAAACTCCCAAATGAACCTTAAAAGTAGGGGCCCTGTATACACCCTTGCGCCGCATGAACCCCTAGATGGTATATGAACCTTAAACCGTTTTAGGGTTAGGGTATAGCATGCATCCCTACATGGTATGAACCTTAAATCCTTTTGCCGTTCATGTCGTCCTTGCCCTAAGGCTCCGAGGAGGGTCTTGGGCTTTCTGGGGGAGGGCTGAGGCTAAGGGGGCTAGGGTTTCGGATCTCAGTACAAGGGTGCTGTAGCCTGCAGGGTAACGAAAAGGCCAGAAGCCTTACTAATTAGGAATTATGGTCTTTAGGACTTGAGGCACGAAAGCCTGAAAATCCAATTCCTTGAGAGCCGTAAGGACCGAAGCACAAACTGTGAGAATTATGGCGTAGGCAAGATTATGGAAGATGGAGGATTCCGTGCACCAGTAGGAGCATCATCACTGGCTCGCCTGCTTTTGGACTTGCGCGGCTACTACATCCTATTGCTACAGCTGCTGCCACGTACTACCACCACCACTACTACTACTACTACTACTACTACTACTACTATATACTACTACGACTACTAATTATCACTATTAACAATACTGGATAGAACGTCGGTCTTTGCTTTGCAGGCTTCCTGAGTCCCTCGACTCCAATGCTCCCTCTGTAAGAAGATCCTGCACTCAGGGGCTGAGTGCCCCGGCCCAAGAAAGGTTGACCTTTTGAATTATAGTTGTGGGGTTTCTCAAAAGGGGGGCTGCCAGGGAATTAAGCGGTTTAGGGTTTAGGGTTTGTTTAAGGTTTAGGGTTTAGGGTTTAGGGTTTAGGGTTTAGGGTTAAATTATAGTAGGGTTAGATAAGCCCCAAAAGGTTAAAGGTTACGTACTTAGCCCCTAAGTAAATTCCCGTGACCTTACTTCCCAAGCCCCAGCAAGCGCCTACTGCCGGATCACAATGATAGAGCCCTCACAGATGCAACAGGAGTCTGCATTACCCCAACATCCCGAAATCCCGAGACCTAAACCCAAAATCCCGACCTAAAATGAGCCCTCAACCTCAAGCAGCAAACCCTAAACCCCAAACCATAAACCCTCAACCCTAAACCCCAAAACATAAACCCTAAACCCCAAAACATAAACCCTAAACCCTAAACCCTAAACCCTAAACCCTAAACCCTAAACCCCTAAACCCTAAACCATAAACCCAAAGCCCTGAAACCCCAAGCCCTGGAGCCTCCTTCTCCCGGAGCTTTCGCGCGAGCTTTGCAACTTTCTGGTCCAAAGACCTGAGCGACAGGCAGGGTTTAGGGTTTAGGGTTTAGGGTTTGGGGCTTTAGGGCTTTAGGGCTCTAGGGCTTTAGGGTTTTAGGGCTTTAGGGTTTTAGGGTTTAAGGTTTAGGGTTACCTAGGTTAGCACTAAGGACCAAGCTTTCAAACGGAATGAGGCAGGTCGCTTGATATCCGCATGCATGGCCACTTGGTCGATCGCTCTTGCGGGCCCCTTGCACCGCATAATTCCGTCAATGAATTCGTCGAGAGTGACCTCGGGCTTGAGGCTTTTTAGGGTTCGGTGAGTAGGGTTTAGGGTTTAGGGTTTAGGGATTACAAAAGCAAACTGGTTTCAAGATTTATCAGCATGGTTTAGTAGCAGACAAACCATTAAGCACACAAGCAGGGAGGCTGAAACCCAACCATCGCGGCAACCTGCATGAAATCCTCCACCCTTAAACCCTAAACCCTGACGCCTTGAAGATAACATTTTCATGAAACATGAATGAATTCCAATCCAGTGGCTCTAGCGGCCCCACCCATGTGCGCAAACAAATTCACACAACATCGAGCCGTATACCCTAAACCCTCAAAATCGTCAGGAAATATCAGGAACCTTACGGAATAATGGTGCTATTTATTCAAACTATATTGATAGAAATTCCCAGACCCTGTCCTCATGGACGACGCAGGCACGATTTAAACTCTATGATGGGGCATTATTGGTTTGGGGTTTAGGGTTTAGGGTTTAGGGGGGTTATCTAGCAATATACAGCAGGTTATCCCAAGAATCACTACAGTAGAGCTACGAGGTAGTACTGGGGAACAAGAGATGGGAGACTAATTGTAGCGGGTACGATAGCAGTAGTAACAGTAGCAGCATACAAAACAAGTAGCTATACCCCACAAATCCACTTTGTGCTATTTGCCAGCACCGTTGAGCAACCATGTTGCCATGTCATGTTGATGTCACAGTGTGGCTAGTGTTATCAGTGAGTCAATGCTCTGGCCACACGGTGGGGCAAACCCTCTCCCACGAAATTCCCCACCAGGGGTACGAAAAGGTACTTCGTAACGACCCAAAGCGTGACCCACAGCTCTGCACAACACCTGACCTGTACGTGCGTGATGGCCACCCACACGGCATGATTTGTATGATACCAAACACAAGAATTCTTCAACAGACAGCGAAGTTCTCTTCCAGTGCTTTGCATGAAAAGTGGAAATTGCCACACTCAACTCATATGTCAAAGATGTTGCAAACCGGCGATGAATACGATCAAACTATTGAAGATGAAACAGACATGGCATAGTCGCTTTGCTACCTTGACAGCACGACAACAAGACCCTGTCACAGACTTACTTCCCGGAGGCTCCAAATAGCCCAACAAAGGTAAACTGTAGACTTACATGTGGAACCCTAGGCTTTACCGATGCGTGCCTCCCCGTCTCCATTGTCGAGCAAGTGGAAGAGCGCGACACCTTCCTCAGCACAGCTTGCCGACTCCCACGCTACAGATCTAAGCATAAATAAATCAAAACCTAAAACCAGTATACTCCAACACGGAGCTCTGAATCCAAAACGAACAACGCGATCTGTCGCTCGATAACGCAAAACCCGGCTCCTCATTGATTACCAACAAAATACACTACAACTGAAAAGACCATGGTACCAAATTTACGCATCCGAAACCATGACCCAGTGGATTCAGCGAGTTTGTGAGCGCTTCCGTCGGTCTGAGATGGCTTGCGTCGGACATAGAATGAGTGGTTAACATGGAACATGTCACATATACTATACAAGCCTGAACAGTTGCAAATACGGACTTCCGAAGTTCCTGAATTTGCTTATTTTTTAACTACCCCAAAGTGTGTACTACAATATGACATAACCCTAACTGAAAGTGATCTGTAATCGCTATCAATCTTGATCCTGCTGCGTTGGTGGGTTCTGCTTCGAAGCTTTCAATCCTGCACATCAACCCTCTCTTTAAGTTGTGCAAGCTTCCAAAGTCGCTTCAGGTGATCGTCAAAGCTCTTGCAGTCGAGTGCAACATGCATATGTAGTTTGTGCTATGCTGCTATGGTGCTTTGATTCGGCAATAGTGCCGCTCCCCTAATCGCAAGCCGCTGATGCAGAGGGGATGTATTGGGCTTCCTGGCACGAGGGTCATTAAGGGAGATAGCACAATGCGGCTTTAAAAGTTGACTTGATGGGCCAATCGTTTTAATGTGCAAAGATGTATTTTTTCGAACTGATCCGGGAATTATTGCAAAAGCGGTGCGGTGAAGACATGCTAGTCCTGCTATTTGTCCTTTGAGCTATCCTCTTGTTCTGTGTTCTGCTTTTGTCCTCCTCTAATGCATGGGCCTAAACACTTAGAATAGGGTTTTGAGCCCATTATACTCCGATTATAATAAGGAACCCCCAAAGCAGTATAGGCAATTATTAAGGCCCCTGTATTAACCCGTCCTCTTCTTGCGCCCTGTTATCCGACGGGCGGGTACTGGCGGGGAAGTTTTCGCATGAGAACTGCAGGGCAACGCGCAGACAAGCCTGTGCAAAGCCGCATGAAAGAGAGGATCCCATGTAGCATAACACCAGTGTAGTAACAGATTGATACTTACAGCTTCAGTCTGAGATGCCCCGAAAGGGTGTCAAACCTACACAGGGGCCTGGGAGCAGGAAGTTGGGTTCAGAAGTGTTGGCTTCTAGAAAGACTTCGGGGTTTGAGTTTAGAACACGCCAGCCTCCCTAAACCCTAAACCCCCGAAGCCACTGAACCTTAAACTTGCCCTAAACCTAAACCCTAAACCCTAAACCCTAAACCCTAAACCCCTAACCCCTAAACCCAAAGCCCTAAACCTCAAACCCTGCCTCCTCAGAAAACCGAGCTCAACTGCATTCCGGCCGCGTGCAGATCCAGCTCAAGAGTTTCTAGGTACGCCGCGACCTGCACTTAGGGTTTAGGGTTTAGGGCCTTTAGGGTTTAGGGTTTAGGGTTTAGGGCCTTTAGGGTTTTGAGGCACTCTCGGGGTCGAGGGACTTGGATAGGATCGGTGGAGTTTGGGGGTTTTGGGGTTTTTGGATACTTAGAGGATCACGGGACTTAGTAAGTAGGGCTATAAGCACCTTAATTGGGGTTATATCGGTTATAACTAATTATAAGTATAGGTACCTTGTTTATAACCCTAGTTACTAAGTCCCATGATCCTTTAAGTAGGACCGGATAGGATTTATCGGGCTTCGGGGTTTAGAGGTTTGGAGCTCTAGGGGTTTAGGGCCTACAGGTGGAATCCTACAAAAGACACCTTTTTAGGGTTCCTTCTTATGATTTCCGTATATGAGCCTTTAAAGACTAAGCTATTTGGGGCTATGGTCGGGTATATAAACAAAACATGTGCCATATGGTCACTACAAATACAGAAGAAGGTTCGGGCGGCCACTATAGCATAATCTTAGATAGACTGCATGGGCATACCTTTGCCAGATTTTCCGGGAGCTGTAGTAGACTCATGTATTTTAAAATACCCACCCTACGGCTCTGAGGACCCAAAAACTCATGCGTTACGGCCCAAAGACCGTACCATACATAATGTCTGGTCCCAGTTTGAACCCCAGGGGTAGCATGATCTAGACCCTATCCCCTAAACTCTAACCCCGAAACACTGATCCCTAAACCCTACATATCAAGCCTAAAACACTGATCCCTAAACCTTATATATCAAGCCTAAACCCTAAACTCAACCTGCTCTAGGACTCCCCCAACGAAAAGGGTGCCTCTGTGAGTAGAACAGGGTTCTGAGCTCGCAGGAAAACCCGTGAACCTAAATCCTACACCCCAAACCCTGAACCCTAAACCCTTAACCCTAAACCCTAAACCCTAAACCCCAAACCCCTGAACTCCAAAGCTCTGCATCCTAAACCCCTGAATCCTGTACCCGTAAACTAAACCCATAAACCCTAAACTTAATTAGGGTTTAGGGTTTAGGGTTTAGGGTAAACTTCAACCCCGAACCCCGATATCCTCCCTAAACCCTAAGCCCGAAAACCTGAAACCCTGAACCTAAACCCCCGATATCCCTAAACCCGAAGCCCCTAAAACCCCTAAAACCGAAACCTAAACTCCCAAAACCCTAAACCCGAAACCCCTGGATCCCTAAACCCTAAACCCCTAGATCCCCACCCCCTAAACCTAAACCCCTAAGACCCTAATTTTAAACCCGAAACCCCCCAGATCCCCAAGCCACTTGCGGAGTTCCCCAGTGAATCCGATACCCCGCAATGAAGGAATATACCTTAAATCATAATATGAAGGCCCCTATAATTTCAGGTATATTACCCTTATAGAGACCCTTGAAGAGACCCTTATAGATCCCTAAAAAGGAACCCTTTAAGGCATAGATTCCTTAATTAAAACCCTAAACCCTAAACCCTAAACCCTAAACCTTAATTAAGGGGTTTTGGGTTCTCTGGGTCCAGGCCTTCGAAGGCCCTAAACCCCAAACCCTTCAACCCGAAACCTAAACTCCCAAAACCCTAAACCCGAAACCCCTAGGTCCCCAAGCCCTGAGCCGCTTGGGTTTAGGGCTTAGGGATATGGGTTTAGGGTTTAGGGTTTAGAGTTTAGGGTTTAGGGTTTAGGGTTTAGGGTTTAGGGTTTAGGGCTTAGGGTTTAGGGTTTGGGAAGTTCCAGGCCTTCGGATTCTGGAGGATGTCGTTGAGCCTCTCCTGGACGGCCCATGCAGGTGCTGTAGCATCTCCCAGAGAGGTATTTAGGGTTTAGGGCTTATAGGGTTTAGGGTTTAGGGCTTTCAGGGTTTATAGGGTTTAGGGCTTATAGTTTCTTTAGGGCTTCTAGGGTTTAGGGCTTATAGGGTCTTTAGGGCTTTTAGGGTTTATGGCCTGGGGTTGATAGGGCTTAGGGCTTATAGGGTTTATTGGGCTTTTAGGGTTTAGGGTTTAGCGTGAACCCCAGAAAGTTGGAACATGGGTCTGGCAGGAATAGTGCTAGGATCCCTTATGCTTCACCTTAAGGGCATGAGGATAATCCTGTTCCAGCTTTCTGGCTTTTACTGTCGGGTGTAAGGTAGATGGGATTCAGGGTAAATAGGGTTTAGTCTGTAGGGTTTCGAGGATTTGGGGTTTATAGGATTTACAGACCCTACCGTTTTCGAGTTCCTGATTATGGTTTCATTCTACAAGTCCTCAAAAAAGGTAGGTTCTTTAGGGCCCAAGTACCTAATATCATATACCCTCCCAAATCTTAAACTGGATAACTACCATCCACAACCAAAGTACCTGATGATTGGGTCCCTTGGACCCTTGGGGAACCACCCTAAGCCGTAAAGACTAGACTCCTAAGATTAACGCCTCACAGACACAGAAGCTCGCAACACATGAAGGCAAAAGCTCCCACTGCTCCCGATAGGCTCCATAGTAAGTGGATCCTTCTTGGGATTACCTTATAGGATCCTAAATATAAACCACAAAAAGGAACTATAACGGGGCTCCATAGTAGTAGGGTTTAGAGGATTCTGGTGTCAGGTTATACAGGTGGCTTCTGGGCTGGGGCCGGGGGCTCGGGACTTATGATTTCTTAAGGGGCAGGTTTTGGGTTTAGGATTTTAGGGTTTTGGGTTTAGGGCCCAAGAAAGGTTAGCCCTTCTAATCCGAGTAGGAGTACATGTGCCCCCAAAAAGTTGAAGGTTACCCACTCAGCCCCTCAGATTCTTGTAAACCTGGCAGCTGAGTCGGAAGAGAAAGCAGGCTGCATACAGAAACCACTCAGACCACGCAGGCATAGGCTTTAAGCCTGGGGCGATGGAGGGTTTAGGATTTAAGGTCTCGGGCTTTGGAAAGGCTAGCGGGAAGAAAGTCGCAAGAACCGCAAGAACTGCCAATTCTTGTGCTTGAGGCCTGGGGATAATTTAGGGTTTGGAGTTTAGGGTTTGGCTTGGGTGTGTCCTAGGAAACGGCCCCTAAACCCTAAACCCTAAACCCTAAACCCTAAACCCCACTCCTCCGAGATGATTCCGTCCCCGGAGTCGTCGATGGCCAGGAATATACTCTCAAGCTTGGCCACGTACTGAGCCTTCTTGCCTGAGGCTTGCCGGGAGTTAGGGTTTAGGGTAGTTTAGGGTATAGGGTTTAGGTTTAGGGTTTAGGGTTTAGGGTTTAGGGTTTACGAGTTCTCAAATACTTGCGAACATCACGGCACATAGCTTCATAACAAACAGGCTGGAAGGTTGTATCTCGACAACAGGTACTGTAGGGGCCTTAATAATTAGAATAGGGTTTTGGGGTTCCTTCTTGTAAGTATAGTATACTATACCCCCAAACCCTATTCTAATAAATTAAGGCCCCTACACCCTAAGCCCTTCTAGTAGCCCTTATAGAACCCTTCAAGGAACCCTTTAAAGGATCTCCCCTCAAAACCCGATTCCAATTATTAAGGCCCCCATATTATTTGTATTGAGGACTTGGCAAGGGCCACTCCAGCCATGTCAGAGAGAGGCTTCAGACTTGCTGTACCCATCGGCTCCATAGCAGTTCCTATTTCGGGACTTATAGGATCCTAGATATAGGTTTAGGTTTCAGGGTTTAGGGTTTAGGGCTAAATATAAACCACAAAAGGGAACTATAAAGCAGCCTATGATTAAGTTATGGGAGATTGTTGTCGGCACAACGCGGGGCTTATGGCCCTACGGATTTAGACCTCACGGCCATGTTCAGAGATAAATTTCCTTAGGGGTCCATGTACCCAAATAGATATACTTTGGCCTTAAAGTAGTCCCTATAGAAGTACTTTGGGGCCAATGTATATACTATTTGGGTACATGGACCCTCAGGGTTTGGTTTTCGCAGACTTGTGGAGGTAATGCGGCATAGAGAGACCGCTGCACGACAACCTGAGACAGCTTACGTGTCCATAAGCTAGGTTACCATGTCCTTCGAAGTTGGGAGCTAACACAAAACACAATGGATGCTAAAGCCCGAAACCTTCTTATAACCCCAAGTCACTACTACAGCCCTTAACCTGACACTCAAAGCCCCAAAGCCTAAATGCTAAACCCTGCACTCTAAATCCTAAGTCCTAGACCCTAAACCCGACAGATCCCCCGGAAACCCGACAAAGTTTGGAGGGATAGGAAACCCAAAGCCACCAACAAAGCAAAATCATTACGATCGTAGTCTCCCCCTGTAGGCCCTCTTACAACCCTAATATAGCATACCCAAACCCTAAACCCTAAACCCTAAACCCTAAACCCTGTTCTGAACACTTCGGCTTTCCTTGTTAGAATTATATTGATTATTTTATAATCATCGCATTATATTGTTGCCAATATAGTTAGTGCTAATAATATTATTATGTTAGTATTACTGTCAGTACAATATACAGATTACAAAAAAGTGTCCTACTAATACTGTTGCTATGATCATAATTACTGTTGTTATTCGTATTATCGCCGTTTACATCAACAAATTCATAGCCAAGGCACGAAGTCGATCAACCACAAGTTGTTCCGCATCGTTTTGCGCCGCGTCCAGCGTGTCTTTCAAGAACACCTGGGGTAGGGGGTGAGGGTTTGGGGTGTAGTTCCCTAGACCCTAAACCCTAAACTCTAAACCCTAAACCCGTTCTCTGACTTCACTATAAGGGTGCATTTGCCTTAAGGGTTCCTCGAAGGAATCCTTCAAGTGCTCTATACGCGTACCATAAGGGTTTAGGGTCTAAGGGTGCATGTACTCAAGCATAGTATATACCTTGGCCCTGAAGTACCTATTAAAGGGATTACGTCAAGGACAAAGTATAGACTGTTTGCATAAATGGACCCTTAGCAATTCATGATCCCGATTTGGGGTACAATTTTGGGAACCTCAAAGGGGGCCCTCATTTGGAGAACTATCCACCTAGGGCTTCGGCGTTTCAACGGCTTCAGGGGATTATGCAGCATGAAGTCTTTAGGTTCAGCGGCTTCAGGGGTGCAAGGTGGTTTAGGGTTTAGGGGTTTATGGTTTAGGGCTTATATAGGTCTGTAGCCTGCATTTGTCAAGAGCAGGAGCAGGAATTGTGGGTTTCTGGTGCTCCGTGGGGTGGTTGAGGACGGATCGCAGCCATGTTTGTCAGGCTTGGAGCCCAGCGTGGTTAGCTGGCGCTGTTTGGGTTTAGGGATTAGGGTTTAGGGTTTGGGGGGTTTAGGGCCTTAGGGTTTAGGGTTTAACGATTTAGCTGCTTGCAGCAGAGGCACCGCAGAGATCACTCGAATAACAGCGAAGACCACCTAGGCTGTGCAGTGAGCCGATTGGAAGAAGTATATACTTGGATGTGTTCTAATAAGAGCCCAGAAACACAAAACTAAAACGACTATACCACTGAAACACCTAGCCGCCAAAGTTATATAGGGCACGAAGAACAAGACATAGGCTTGGCTAACCTTCTCCAACACAGGCCTTGCGCTCGTGGGCCAATTGCCGGCCTCAAGCGATCAGAACGAGTACTGCAACCACGGCAGCGCAACATCACCAGTGACTGGTTTAGGGTTTAGGGTTTAGGGTTTAGGGACAAAATTGACATCTTGATGCACCACGCGCCTGTGAATCTTCTTGGGGTCATGGAGAATTCTGGTGATCAGGATGATTGTGTTTCTGTTACAGCCCTTGTTGGCATGTCGTTGCGATGCGTATGGTCAGCAAAGTTCACCGGAAACACGGATACTGTGGATACGGTTGATGATATAAATCCTGCATTACGCTGAGTAAGGAACTTACCATAATTCCCATAGTTCAGGGTCCTTAAGGTAATGCAGGATTTATAACAACAACCGAATTACTCATCCAACGGTAGTCACTTTACGTTTCATCACAGCCTGGGATCTCCTTTCACTACGGAACAACGAACATAAAGGCCTTAAGAATTACAATTAGGGCTTTGGGGCCCCTTATGCTAAATTTCTAATAAGGAACCCCCAAAATAGTATAGTTAATGATTTAGGCCCCTATATTAACCCTGAAATTTAAGGTTTATATTTTCAGAATCCCTATTAAATAGGGATTCCGAAATCCCTTTTATGACTTGGGGAGACTATCCCCCATAACAGTACCCAGTACCCTTTGGGACTACAGCAACTGCGATGGTCGGCTGGCTCTGCTTCCCCTGCATCTTGTCTTTGCGGGATTGCTGTGCTCTGGGCTCTAGTTTTGGGGCCCTGAGAAGTATTGATAAGAGCCATAAAGGGACTTGTAAAGTAAGAGCCATATGGGGACTTGTAAAGTAAGAGCCAAAAAGGGAATTTTACAGTAAGAGCCATAACAGGAATTCCAAAGTAAGAGCCATAAAGGGAAGTTTAAAGTGAGAGCCATACATGCAATTTTAAAGTGAGAGCCATAAAAGGAATTCAAAGTAAGAGCCATAACGGGAATTCCAAAGTAAGAGCCATAAAGTGAATTTTAAAGTAAGAGCCATAAATGGAATTCTAAAGTAACAGCCATAAAGGGAATTTTAAAGTAAGAGCCATAAAGGGAAATTTGACAGTAAGAGCCATAACGGGAATTTACAGTAAGAACCATAAGGGAAGCTCATGAGAAGGCCAGATGAGGACCAGGACGAGGGTGCACACTCAACCCTAAACCCTAAACCCTCCAGTGGAGGTTTAGGCTTTACAAGTTAGGTTTCAGCATCTAATCATGGTGGTAGGAACTGCAGTCATCAGCGATCTTTGAGGCATAGACGGTTGGGATTTTGCGGCGGGGCGAGGCACAGCGCAAACACCTTCTTGGAATGTTCGCTGCAGGAACTGAGCCATGGACGAAAGTGATTTCGAAAAGGGTGTACATAGCTCGATATGCGGTTCCTTGGCCCAATCCAGGTCAGATAAACATACTGTGGGTCCAACTGAAGCGACGAGTTCGCCTGAGTTGCGGCCGAAGGGTCCGTAACGCATAAAGATCCACTTTCGGTCTTCGAAATCCATCTCTTCACTGACCACGAAGTCTTGCAGGAGGTTCCTAGTTCATGGTTGAGGTAGTATAAAAAATTTAAATGTATATTCCTTATTGGGTTTAAGTACCTTTAAAAATGTAAAATGTTACCCAACTATGACAAAGGTTCCCCATCATCAGGGCTCCCATGGACATGAAGACCAGCAAGAGGACCTGAGGTTTTCCCAGCCCACGGTTTAGGGGTTAGGGTTTAGGGGTTTAGGGTTCAGGGTTTAGGGGTCTAGGGGTTTACGGGTTTAGGGGTTTGGTTTAGGGGTTTAGGGTTTAGGTTTAAGGCTTTAGGGTTTAGGGTCTAGGTTTAGGTGTTTAGGGTTTAGGGTTTCGGCATGAAATTTGGTGTATTTAAGTTGTCGCGGCAGGCTTACTCGCAAAGCAAGAGTTCCCACGCCAAACCTGAGTGTTGCGCAGTGCAACAAGACGTTAAAGAATCAAACCTAATCGGGCATCCGAAAAAAAGAGAATTGGGTAGTTCTCTTATGTAGGGTTTGATTTTAGGATCCTTTTTTTATGCGGGTGCCGCCTGCTTGTGGGTCCACAAGAGGACCCCAGTGTAGGGTTTATCGTTTAGGGCTCCTAACTTAGAAGACTACCCACCTATAACCCTAAAGGTCCAAAGGACCCAATAATCAGGTACTTTGGTTGCGGATAGTAGTTGTCTAGGTTAATATTTGGGAGAGTATATGATTTTTATAGTACTTGGACCCTTAGGGTAAGTAATAGATTACTCGACCAGCACAGCTGGCTCTAGGGTGCATGTGCCAGGAGGGTTCCTTTAAGAGGTCCTTTAAGGGTTCTTTCAGGGTACCACAAGGGTTAGGGTTCAGGTACCCAAATGTACACAAATCGCGCATACTTTGGCCCCAAAGTATCTATATAGGGACAACTTTAAAGCCGAAGTATATACTGTATGGGCACATGGACCCTTATGGCTATGTATCAAAGGGAAGGCTCTGAAGGTTCACAAGCATGCCCACTCGAGCTCTTCAACTTGGAATGAAGATCACTCAAACCAGGCATCCATGTCGACACGATAACCTGACTTCTGAACCTTTTACTCTGGACCATACAGGCATGCATTCCTAACACTTTCCGATCTGCCAAGAAATTTCAGTCAGATACACCTGACCCTCGAACTTCAATTTACCCTAAACCCTAAACCCTAAACCCTAAACCGATACCTGACCCTCGAACTTCAATTTGGCCCGGCTGCCATCGACCAACAGAGCGATGGTAGAAAGCACTGGCAAGCCTTGACCAGCACGCGCAACCCCTGAAAGAAGCGCAAGCTTCGTACCTTCCAGAGTGGTTTAGGGTTTAGGGTTTAGGGTTTAGGGTTCCTTGAAAGAAGCGCAAGCTTCGTACCTTCCAGAGTGCAAGGGTCTGTATACATATCATCTCACATCACAATAAGTCAGATCATGTCATACCATATCATACTAGGTCATGTCATATCATATATGCACATGATGCATGTGTAGGAATAGGTATAGGTATAGGTATAAATGGTATAAATGGTATAAATGCAGATACGGATACAGATACAAGTATAGATCTAGATACAGATACAGTCAAGGTATCAATACAGATGTCGTTACATATAGAGATACATAAATAGACATTGTTGTAGATATAAGATTAGTTATAGATCTAGATATGCACATACATATATATACACATCCACATCTATATGTATATACAGATTGCGTTTGGGTTGAGTTCTGATGGACTCAAACCTGTTAACCATAAGAATGCAAGGCCCTTGGTAAGTAGATTGCTTCTTCGGGTTCCTTCAAGACTTCCTATAAGGGCTACTGTAAGGGTTCTATAATGCAGAGGCCTTAGTAAGAAGAATAACCTTTTAGGGGCTCCTTTCATGGGTCCTTTAGAGGTTGGCATCAGGGTTCTATAATGTAGGGGCCTTCACAATTAGAATAAGGTTTTGGGCTCCTCGATAGTTGAAAAAAAGGAACCCCAAGCAAGAATGATGGTACAGACATTGTCTTCAAGAAAAAACGAGAGTTCGAAGAGACGTGGAACAAACTTTGCCGGACATTTCTGATCGGAGGCCTTTGGTGTTAAACAGTAAACTCCAGGCCGTTTCCGTCTCTACATACCCAACAAAGTCCAGACAGCCCTAAGGCCGGTTTAGAGGCGGAGGATGCTCACAGAGGTTTCGGATGCCTTCTTAGACTCTTGCCCTTAGCATCAGAATAGCCCAAAAGCCTTCCATAATAGGGTCTTTGGGCCCAAAAGCCTTAAAATATGAGTCCTTTGAGGGTGAGGGTTAAGGCTTAAGGCGACTGTGTCAGGTTAACATTTCGGAGACAGTTCTGCCTGAACCCCATAATTCAGTCCGAGCTTGAAGGATCCTGTACCCCTTGAAAGACTGCTGTTGATGACAGAAATCCTACATTACCTTACGGACCCTAAACTATGGGAATTATAGTATGTTCCTTATTATGGGTAATGCGGGATTTCTATCATCAACCGTAGAACGTGTAGAACATAAAACGAAGCACCGGACTTCCCCTCACGAGGATCATGTTGCTACAGCTGTTTGTTTCTAGCTGGACATGCTATGTCCCCTGGTCCTCCCGTCATATCCCTGAACCAAAACCAGCATTCTGAACTTCAGCCGCTGAGATGTACCAGGTTGGGTTAGGATTAGGTGACTAGATTTGGGCGTGCTTCTCTGTCTGATACTTGGGATTTTGATGCGGATCGAAGTGCACAACAGCCCTGGAAAATCAATGTGTTGCGAACACCACACATCTGTTTGCTTTATCCGAAATCCCTGCCGCCGACCACAAACTCTTATTGCACTGCATCTACGTGTTTTACTGACTTCGATGGAAGTCGGCGCAAACTGAAGCCTCTATCTACAACAGAGAAGCCGAAATGCAGACACTTCTCGATCTTGCTGAATCGTGAGTTCTGCCATCCTAAAAAAGCTCCATTTCACTCCCCACTGTGACCAGAACCTGTTCGAAAACCGGCGCCTTTGAATGCATGTCCCGTCACACTACAGATGCAACGATGACAGCGGACGGTGCAGCACAGGCTATGATGACTCTATTGCAGCAGATGCTGTCAGCACATGCCGACTGGGCAGGACGGAAAGGCTGGCCAGGCTGGCCACACGTACGGCTATATCTTTCCACAACTGCACAACTGTTGAGTCTAGTTCTGCTCCCTTTCCTTGGTGGCGCACCATCCGCACCGCACGAAGAGACTTCACAGCACGCATGAGCCGCAGCACCTTGCGTGGCAGATCGTGAAATCACTCGCCCAGTCTTCGTTTTCTGCATGACTGCTGTGAGTATGATCGTCATCAATGATACCCCTCAAAGCCTCCAAACTTCAAAACTCGAAAGAAAGCCCAAAAGCTAAACCCTAGACCCTAAAGCCTGAACCCTGA
>CAJNDV010022980.1:35296-52842 GCA_905221635.1 Symbiodinium sp. CCMP2456
GTCCCTATTGCTATTAATATTATTCTAATTATCAAATGTTTACTATTCGTATTGTTCTTAGCTAGATTAACATTGCTGCTGCTGCTGCTGCTGCTACTCCTACTACTACTACTACTACTACTACTACTAAACTGCTACTACCACAACGACGCCGACCACGACTACAACTGTCAGAAGAGACATAGAAGAGACATAAAACGAGCAGCACCGACAATGCCCACATCGATGAGACCCCCTCCCCCACCCCAACACCCAAAAACAGGCGCCCTGAACGCCGGCAGCCCCAAAATCCTGAGCTCGGCCCTTACAAAACACAGTCGCAGGTCGCAAGACTTGGGCTTGAGGATTTTTCTTCAATAGTTTTTGTTTTTCACTCTTGCTTCTCTTTAACGGAAGAAACGGGCTAATTACCCTACGCACACATGGACCCCTTTATCCTGAAACCCAAGATCTTATGATACCCTAGAGAGCACACCTTAAGGGTCCAAGCCGTCGCTATTTGTAGCTTTTGACATCTAAAACGGGCCTGATGTAGGGGCCTTAGTAATTAGAATAGGGTTTTGGGGGTATATTATACAGTAATTTTAATAAGAAGCCACCGAAATAGTATAGTTAATTATCTAGGCCCCTATATTATCATAAGGAGTCCTGGAATGCTTAGGGATAGGCATTTGCCGCACAGAGCTTCTGTGTGCTCTGGCCCCCAGCCCTAAGGGTCCAAGTACCTAAGAATCACACACTCTCCCAAATATTATCCTAGACCCTAAACCCTAAACCCTAGATACCTACTATCCGCAACCAACGTACCCCATTACTGGGTCCTTTGGACCCTTACTTAGAGGATCATGGGACTTAGTAACTAGGGTTATGATTAAGGTCACTATACTTATAATTACATATAACCCCAATTAAAGTACTTATAACCCTACTTACTAACCCTAAGGGTCCATGTACCCAAATAGATATACGTTGGCTTTAAAGTAGTCCCTATTTAAGTACTTTGGGGCTAATGTATATACTATTTGGGTACATGGACCCTCAGGGTAAGGTACTTATAAATGTACTTACTAAGTCCCATGATCCTCCAAGTAGGGGGCGAGAAGGAGCCTCTGAACTCTTTCCGGGCTACGGACTCTGTGCCGGGTTTCGGGTTTAGGGTTTAGGGGGTTTAGGGTTTACGGTTTAGGGTTTAGGGTTTAGGGTTTAAGGGTTTAGGGTTTAGGGTTTAGGGTTTAGGTGGCAAGATATTCTGCGCCGGGGTTTTGGAGGTTTCGGATTTTCAGTCTCCGCAACTGTCTTAGAGTTGTTTTGCCGAAACACACCAAAATCCTAAACCCCAATCCCGAAACCCTAAACTTATAAATCCTGAACCCTACACCCAAACCCCGAAACCCTAAACTTATAAATCCTAAACCCTACACCCAAATCCCGAATCCCGAAACCCTAAACATTATACATCCTAAACCCTACACCCAAACCCCGAATCCCGAAACCCTAAACTTATAAATCCTAAACCCTACGCCCGAATCCCGAAACCCTAAACACTAAATCCTAAACCCTACGCCTGAATCACGAAACCCTAAATACTAAATCCAAAACCCTACGTCCGAATCCCGAATCCCGAAACCCTAAACACCAAATTCAGAACCCTACCCAAATCCCGAATCCCGAAACCCTAAACACTAAATCCTAAACCCTACGCCCGAATCCCGAATCCCGAAACCCTAAACACCAAATCCAAAACCTACTATTTTGTAGGGTCCCTATAAATCCCATATTAGGGTTTATATTAAGAACCTTAAAAAGTGGGTTTTGGGTTCTTAAGGTAAACACCAAATCCAAAACCTACCCGACCATGCCATGGTTCTGACCGAAGGAGTAGACACAGCGCTCAGCTCCTGGGATTTGGGATCTTGGCCGACTTCTGGGGATTAGGGTCTAGTTTAGGGTTCAGGGTTCAGGGTTTAGGGTTTAGGGTTTTGGGGCTTCAGGTTTGTCATTGGGACCGCCTGATTTTTTCTAGACCGCTGAAAGACTACACCCTAAACCCTAAACCCTAACTGTCCAAAACATTCAGCCCTAAACTCTAAACCCTAAACCCTAAACCCTAACTGCCCAACACATTCAGCCCTAAACTCGAGACCCTAACCCCCTTAGCCTTAAGCCCCAACCCTTCTGGCCAATCTCACCGCAAACCCCGAAGCCCCAAACCCTGAAGGCCTTGAGTCCAAGAGCAAGGGGCCCAAGCTTGGCGTTGAGGGTTTAGGCATTAGGGCTTGAGCCTTCGGATTTATGATTTTCGAGCTTTATGCTCGGCTTGTTGCACAAGTTCGCCTCCAAGGGTTTAGGGTTTTGGGCTTATCGGGTTTAGAGTCAAAACCGTACCAAGACTCGACTATGGAAGTATCCGGCGATAACGGACCCAAACTAGCTAGGCTGCACCCCAAACTTTAACCCTTAACCCTTGAATCCTAAACCCTAAACCCCTGTAGCCCGATCCCCCTAACCTTAAACCCCGAATCATACAAACTTCCTAGACACTCCATGTATTCCCGATGAGACCTTAAATACCTACTATTGGGGACCACTTACGGCTACAGTAGACCCCAAACCCCAAAACCCCAAAGCCCCTAAGCCCCTATAAGCCCTAAACCAAAAACCTTAAACCCAAAACCCTACCAGCACCCCCCAACTACCCTCTATTATATCCTAAATACCCACTATTAAGGACCATAAGGGCTTTTTTAAAGGGCCATTGGGGGGTCCTGGTAAGCCCTAAACCCTAAAGAAGGTTCCGTTAAGCTCGAATCTCTTCTGGACCGGCTGAGGATCGCTGGTGAGGCTTGCCAGCTTACTGAAGGTCGCATCGAGTCGGTGTCCCCACGCCTGGTTTGGGGTTTAGGGTTTAGGGTTTAGGGTTTAGGGTTTAGGGTTTAGGGGGGGAGCTTTGGGTTGAGGGTTTAGGGCTTAGGTTTTGGGGTTTAGGGTGGTTTGCAGGTCTTAGAGATCAAGCTTTTCTGAGTTGCTGAAAGTATAAGGGGTTTAGGGCTTAGGCTCTAAATCCGTGTAAGCGCCGCTAATTCTACCTAAATTACGCATAACACATTAAAACGGCTTCGATACCCTAGATTCGGTCACCTGAATGCTCTATGTGGGGATCGATACGGTTTATGACTAGTCAGAGCCCTCAACCCTGGACCGTCAGACCTAAAGCCTGAGGTCCTAAACCTTAAATAAAGTTAAGGATATCGATTATGGGCTAATTGTGGCATGGTGCAGCCTCATAAAGTGCTGCATGCAGGTCCTTCTTACTGCTTGCGGGAGATTGGGGCGCCGGGTTTAGGGTTTGGGGTTGAGACCACAATCGAAAAGCACGAAGAGCCGGAAGTTCATTACAAGTGTCTTGGGAGATTGGCTGGCGCCCAAAATTTGGGAGCTTCTAGAAACAAGAGACCCAGGTAAACAAAAAACACACCCACAAACTACTGTTGATAATATAAATCCTGCATGACCGTAAAGGACCCTAACTATGGGAATTATGGTATATTCCTTATTATGGGTCATGCAGGATTTATATCATCAACCGTATCCAGAGTCCGTATTCTCAAACCGCTGAAGGACTCACTCCAACACCCGAAGCTCCCCCCTCCAAAAACAATACGGGAAACCCAAGATCGCAAGCTTGTCCTCTATCCTATAACCCTAATGTAGGGGCCTCAATAATTAGACTAGGGTTTTGGGGGTTCCTTAGTATAATTATAGTATAAAATACCCCAAACACTATTCTAATTATCAAGGCCCCTAACCCCTGAGCCGAAAACCCGGAAAAACTTACCCCCGAGCCCTAACCTGCCTGCTGATGACCGGCGGCCATCTGCAGCAGAGCCGAATGTTCCTCTGAGATGAGATTCAAAAATGCCTTCGCAGATCGAGCGTGGGGTTCGCGTTTAAGGCTTTGGGCTTACGGCTGAGGGGTCTGGGGCTTGCGGGGTTTCGGGTGTTCAGCCCTACTTAGTTTAACGAGGGGGGTATGGGGCCTTAGTCCCTCTGATAAGGACCCGACAATGGTCGAGTAAGGTCTGTTTATGGAAACGTAATCTCCGGCCCCCCTGCCCCCTTACCCCAAAAAGGGGCTCTTATGACTTAGTTTAAGCTCTTTTGAGAACCTTCCAGACATAGGAGGGGCTTGTGTAGCGGTTGACGAAGGCATACAGAGGTTCAACTGGAATCTGGTCCGCGTCTCGAGCTTTGGGCTTTAATCTTGTCCTTTTGGGGTTGAAGTTGTTCGTTTAGGGTTTAGGGTTTAGAGTTTAGGGTTCAAGCTTCGAGATGTGCATAGAGTGCTCAATGAAGCCCTAAACCCTAAGCTCACTCAGGCATACGCCGAACCGAGACGACATCGACAAGGGCGTCCAGCTTGAGGGATCGCAAAGATGCTCAACTAAGAGGCTGAGCACCCTACTTGGAGGATCATGGGACTTAGTAAGTAGGGTTAGAAGTACCTTAATTGGGGTTATAAGTAATTATAAGTATAGATACCTTAATTATAACCCTACAGTTACTAAGTACCCTAGCCTAAAACAGGTACCGTTCCTAAGGGTCCATGTACCCAAATAGGGTTCCTTTAAAGGGGTCCTTTAAGGGTTCTATGAGGGTACCAGAAGGGTTTAGGGTTTAGGGTTTAAGGGTCCATGTACCCAAAAAGATATACTTTGCCCTTAAAGTAGTCCCTATATACGTACTTGGGGGCTAATGTATATACTATTTGGGTACATGGACCCTCAGGGTTTTGACTTATAGTAGGATTCTATATGCCCCTAAAGGTTAAAGGTTACCGACTCAGCGCCTAAGTCAATGCTTACAGGGGCTGAGAAAAGTGCATGACAACTATATATATATATATATATATGAGGTAGGAACAAGTAGCATTAGTATTCCCCTTATAATCTCCATAGAAGTATGTACCATAAATACTCCTAAAACCACATTCTGATTTATTCAGCCCCCTATGTGTTAGGGCTCATGAAAATCCAATAGTTAGCTGTAGCACTCCGTCCCCTGCTTCTGTCCGATTGTGCAACAGGGTTTCTGGTTTCAACTTACGCTGCCTACGCCAGAAGCTGTCTAGTTTTGGATTTAAAGTACCGCAAACCAAAATTTCAATGAGCCACGATTCATGGGTAGTTCTCTAAATTAGGGTCCCTATTGAGTCCCCAAAATTTTACGGCATTCTTTCAACAAGGACCCTGAAAGGGACCCTCATGTAGAGAACTACCATCATTGCGGCTGAAAGGTGAGTCGAGGCTCAAGCCGTTTTTGCTGCAATGTCACCCTAAACCCTAAACCCGAAAAACCCTAAACCCAAGAGATACAAGGAGAGTGAAGTAATCCAGAGGGTCCAATGCAACTCAACGGGGTCTAGGGAAGTGCTTAAGGCTTATGGTTGCTAGC
Organism: Symbiodinium sp. CCMP2456; assembly: GCA_905221635.1. Taxonomy (NCBI): domain Eukaryota; class Dinophyceae; order Suessiales; family Symbiodiniaceae; genus Symbiodinium; species Symbiodinium sp. CCMP2456. The sequence continues at coordinate 40,748 of CAJNDV010022980.1, forward strand.
GCATGTAATTTGAACCGAAACTCCCTAAAATAAATCACCGAACCTGAGGCAGCGCCATGAGAATTGAGTTTTGGTATGCTTTTTGAAGCTCAGTGGCATCCATCCCCGCGGAACCTGGCGTGCTCGGCCTCTGTGGGATGTCATGATCAAAAGCCTAATTTGTAGGGTTTAGGCTTTAGGGATTTGGGTCAAGCCTCACCCCACTGCTATTGTCATGAAAGGAACATGCGGGGACCTTCGTGTGACTACCATTGTTCCCGATGTGGTGGCCGTTGAGGGTTTGGGGGCTCTCATGGATGCCCCAAGCACTATCTTTGTTCAAGGTCTAGCATCTACAGAGGTGGTAGCTTCTGTGTTTTTTTTGCGCGCTTGCAACACTGGGCTGTTAAGGAACCACGGAGAATAGCGCAATACTTTTACTTCATGATGGTTCCTTCACAAATTACGGTCCTCGAAACAGAGTGTTAGAGTATGGTATTCCCGAACCCAGTAAACCCGATGGCAAAAGGTAGCCTGCACCCCTTTGCTGAGTGCCGTGCCACCAATTTCAAACAGCCCAGCATCGTCTTCACATGGGATAACCCTAAACCGTTGTATAGGGGTCCGAGCATAGACCCCTATCTGCACAATAGGCAGTTTCAGTGCCTAGAATTCGTTACCGCAGCTGTTTTGAAAATGCCCAAACTATACATGCGAAAAACCCTTCTCTCATGCGTAAGGCCAGAGCCATGAAAGGAACCGATTGTATTCAGGCTCGTAGAGTGCTACTGCCGCCATGCACAGCCTCGGCAACGGCACAGCGCGACCTTAAACCCTAAACCCGTTGCAACTTCAACTATTGCGCCCAGTTGCAACATAACGCCTCCTGGCGAATCTCTCATGGGCATCTGCATGGCTGACTTGCACCTGAACCTTACACCCTAAACCCTGTTGCTTCGCAGAAAGGCACTGGCTCGGCCACTCAGACTTACTTGCCTTGCTTGAGGGTTTTAGGGTTTTGGGCCTAGGAATAACCAGTGGTCAAAGCCGCAACCAACATTCTAGCCCCAAACCCCGCAGCTTCAAACCGTCCTACTCTGTGTTCCCGATCCTGGCCGCTGTTATACAACCTTACCCATATAGCGTGTGCAGCAAACCCCAGGAAGTTGACAACCGGTTTTTTAAAGACACATCGTGCTGGGACTCCCTATACATTACCCTCAAGGATCGAGGCTATCGGATTTCCTGTTTTCGGCTTCTACTATGGAACCCTAAACCCTAAACCCTAAACCCTAAACCCAACCCTAAACCTTGAACCCCACTGTGGCCCTATACACCGCTGAGCCCGAAACTAGCCCTTGGCTCCTTGAACTGCCACATGGCTGCAGAGTCCGAGCATAAGGTTGCGAGATTCAGGTCTATGGCAACCCAAATCCCAAGACCCTGTCATGATTTCCGGTTTAGGCTTTCGGGCTTAGGGCTTTTGGGGCTTTTAGGGTTTAGGGCTCAAGGCGTTTCGGGCACCCAAGCAGCCAAGATTCTGGGTGATGTGCGCACTTGGAATTCAATGATGGGCAGAGGGGTCCCCCTGAAGCTTGAGAGCTCTCAGCCCGTGCAACCACAGAGATGTTCTAGAGACACGACAGCTCACAAGGAGCCAATGACGAGACATAATCGCCACCGAAGTTGGTATTTTGTCCACCCTAAACCCTAAACCCTGAACCCTAAACCCTGAACACTGAACCCGAAGCAGGTTCGTGGCAGTGATCCTCAGTCAAACGCTGTCGTACAGCATGCACCCAGACCTCCTGCTGCCCAGATTTTAGGGGTTTTAAAGTTTTTAGGTGTTTTAGGTGTTTTAGGGCTTTTAGGGTTTTTAGGGCTTTGGGTTCATCCTTAACAGCCCGGGAGGTCTCGGTGCAGTGCTTCTGTGGCTTCCTGCCCACCACAAAGCGAAAGAGCCTTGGTCCCACGTGTTGCATTCTGAAGACCCTGGGCTTCACCATGGACTCGGCCAAAAGTCTGTTTAGGGTTTAAAGGTATAGGGTTTAGGGTTGCTGTGCGACACGTCAAACAAGCACCTCAGCCACAGTTCGATATTCAACCCACGGAATCTTCTCAGAATGCAGATAGGACAGGAAAACGGCTTCTGGCTTTGCAGCACGTGAAGAAGCCCCTAAGGGTCCATGTGCCCAAATGGTATATACATTGGCCCAAAAGTGCTTATATAGGGACTACGATAAGGCCAAAGTATATCTATTTGGGTACATGGGCCCTTATAGGGGAAGGATATACATCGGGCAAACGATTCCTGGCTTTGCAGTCAGCGTGTAAGGCTTGCCGAGGATAGTCGACGACGCGTCTGCGCCTCGTCCATGCGGAAGACCTGGCAAGAGCTGAGAGAAATCGCGGGCTTTATAATGGCGGCCATGCCAAACACGACCCAAGGCCTGAACATGTGCAGTAAACAGAAATGGCCGTTGCAATGAGCGTTGTCTGCACGTCGGACGGCCGCAAGCACTTCCACTGCCATAATGACTTCTACGACGACTACTATACGACGAATTGCGACCGCCACGAACACCCCCACTGGTAGTGTTTCGAACGCCAATGACCCTTACCGGACCTCTGAAAGCCGACAAAAACCAAGACAAAGATGCTTGCTGGCAGCGTGGGTGTGACTAATATAGGGGCCTCAATGATTATCACTACTATTTTGGGGGTTCCTTACTATAAATGTAATATAATGGGGCCGATAACCATGTTTGAAGTAATAAGGCCCCTATATTATCTCCGCTACCCTAAAATACCTATCCAAAAGCCCTCAATTAAAAACTACCTCGTAAGCCATATTAGGGGTGCTACTAAACCCTAAACCCTAAACCCCTAACCCTAAACCCTAAACCCTAAAGGTATAAATCCTCAAGGAAGGGCCTTTTGAAGGTTTGGGTAAGCCACAACAGCACATGGGTAGTTCTCTAAATTAGGGCCCCCTTTAGGTCCCCAATATAGTACGGCACCCTTATAAATAAGGATCCTAAAGGCACCCTACTTGGAGGATTATGGGACTTAGTAAGGAAGGTTATAAGTACCTTAATCGGGGTTATAAGTAATTATAAGTATAGTTACCTTACTTATACATAGCCCTAGTTACTAAGTCCCATGATCCTTGAAGTAGTTTAGAGAACTCCGTAAACCCTAAACCCTAAACCGTGACCTTGAGGTGCTCCGCGACAGACTTCATGTTGCCACTGTCCACGAAGGAGCGCGAGGCAGAGATGACGCGGGCACTATCCAGCCTTAGAAACTTGCCCCTAGACCCTACCTAAGCCCCTAATAACCTCCTTCTATTTCGAATTCATAAGCCCATGACCCCTTTGAACAAAAGTGGGGCTTAAGGGGATTTATACCCTAAGGGTCCAAGTACCTAATAATCATATACTCTCCCAAATAGTAACCTACATAACTACTATCCGAAACCTAAGTACCTGATGATTGGGTCCTTTGGACCCTTGGGGTAAACTCTAAACCCTGAGCCCCATGGCTCTAAGGACTCATAACTTACGACTTTTCGATCCAGATCTTCGGGGCTACGCTTTAGGGATAGCCTAAGCCCCACACCCCAAACCCTAAACGCCCTGAGGCTCAAAATAGCAAAAAACCCTTAGCATCAAAATAGCCCAAAAGCCTTATATAATAGGGTCTTTGGGCCCAAAAGCCTTAACATATGAGTCCTTAGAGTCCTAGGGACAAGCCTTAACTTGCTTATGTAAGCCTTACATAAGCAAGTATGGTCTTGGGCTCAAAGGCCGAACATATGTCCTTGGGGCCTTTGGGATAGGGTTTAGGGTTTCGGGTTTAGGGTTTAGGTTCTGCCAAGGACTGCATCTGCCAAGGACTGCACTCAGTACCTATGGGGGCTTACAGATACGTAAGAGCTTGGTAGGAACCTTTAAGGACCCCTCGAATGCGCAAATTAGTAAACAACGGCTTTGGGTTTAGGGTTTAGAGTACGTATGCACAAAATAGTAAATGGCTGACTGACATAACCGTTTATGTCATATGTATGCAACGCTGCCGTATTCTCCAGGTTCCGTCGACAGTTTAGGGCTGTCTTAGAAGGGTTCAGCACCCGAAGGTTTAGGTCGCAAGGTTTCGGGCTTAAGCATAGGGGTTTTCACTTGAAGGATCATGGGGCTTAGTAAGTGAGGTTATAAGTACCTTAATTGGGGTTATAAGTAATTATAAGCCCTAAACCCTAAACCCTAAACCCTAACAGTATAGTTACCTTAATTGTAGCCCTAGCTACTAAGTCCCATGATCCTTTAAGCAGTCTTTTGGAGCTGATGGGAGTTTAAGGCGTTTAAGATGACAGAGATGTCAAGCCTTTTTCATCTTCTCGAGTTTAGGATTTACGGGTCCCTGATGTACACTACTTAAAGGATCATGGGACTTAGCAACTAGGGTTATAATTAAGGTAACTAGACTGATAATTACTTAAAACCCCAATTAAGGTACTTATAACCTCACTTACTAAGTCCCATGATCCTTCAAGTAATGTACACTAGGGGTGCAGGTTACGGGGTGGCCGCGAAGAACACCCAGTCCTAAATCCAGAAGCCCAAACCCTATGAGCTCATGGGTGCCGGAAAGGGGGGTGGGCGAGGAAGCGTATGAGAGTGGACGGTAAGTTTGCTTTAAAATCTTTACCACTCCTCGGAAAGCACCATAGATTAGAATGGGGTTGGGGGATACATTTTTTAGTTATTTAGGCTTCTATATCAGGTTCAGCGGAATCCAAACCCGCAAAGGCTGCTCGGGGATCAGATATGACAAGCAGGAACCACACCCTCAACTTCCGACGGTTTAGGGTTTAGGGTCTATCTAGAAGTTAAATCGTGTCAGCACACACTACAGGAAACCAGTCGAAGAAGAACCGAACATATCAATGCCACCAGCAAAAAAACAGTCGGATGCCTGAACAAAACCGTTACCACCAAGAGCAACAAGAATCGGACACCTTAAAACGCTCTTGCAAACAACCACATATAAACCTTAAACCCTAAACCCTAAACCCTATAGACATAGACTCTTTGAACTCCCGGCGGGGTGGTAAACCCTGAAACCCTTGTTGAGGACACCATCGGCCAGGCAGCGTTCGAACAAGCCTCCGCTGGATTTCAGAGGCATTGCATTGACAAGGCTCAGAAGTACCTATAGTCTCCATGGTAGTTCCTTTTTAGGGTTTAGGGTTTAGGGTTTAGGGTTTGGGGCCCCCTTTAGGATCCCAAATGTATAAAAATGGTTAAACCAAAAAAGGAACTACAATGGAGACTATAGGTACTGTCCACACGTCTTGCAAAACCCGAAGCAAGTTTCTGAACCCCGATCTACACCTAAGCCAGTCATAATTCCCAAAGGGTCCTGTAAGTACATATATGGCAGAATGCAGGCTTTCCAAGTAATTCCTATTATGATTGTTTAGGATTTTAGGGCATAGGGTTTTATGATCTCGGAAAAGAATCCCGCATTTCCTAAACCCTAAACCCTGAACCCTAAACCCTAAACCCTAAACCCTGAACCCTAAACTCTAAACCCTGAACCTTACAGTATATACATAGGACCCTTTGCGGCTTGGCAGGGCCAATGCAGTGAAGCCGAGCCTCCCCTGCCACTTCGTTTATGGTTTAGGGTTTAGGGATCAGGGTTTAGGGTTTAGGGTATAGGGTTTAGGGTATAGGGTTTAGGGTTTAGGGTTTAGGGATTAGGGTTTAGGGTTTAGGGTTTAGGGATCAGGGTTGAGGTTTTTCATCACTTGGCTATTCAAGTCCCCAAAGTTCCGTCGCAAAGGCTCGTATGCTGTTTAGCTCCCAACTACAAAAATGGCGACTGGTTTCGGTCATTCCGTCCCAGGCCATGCTCACGAAATCAGAGTATTCTGGACGATGTCTTGCTGATGGCTGTTCATTCGAGAATGAGGACACCCTTTAACAGTACATCTAGTAGATCCTGTTAAGGATGTCTGGTCAAGAGGATTCATACATGGCCGCAAACCCAAGCCGCAGCATGTAGCACAAACCGAAACCCTAAACCCTAAACCCTAAACCCTGCGCCCAGATCTTCACCGGCTCGAAACCCCAACACCCCAAAGCGGGATACCAAAGCAGGGAGGAGGGGTCATGGCAAGTGGAGAAGGATAGCACGGTTTAGGGTTTAGGGTTTAGGGTTTGCCAGGATAACCGCAAAGGAAACACAACAGCTTTTCTGGGGTTTAAGGAGGCCTCTGGATTCTAAACTGGGTTTAGGGTTTAGAGTTTACGGCCCAGGGTGTATAATATTGGGCTTAGGGCTCTGAGGTTGGCTCTTTGTGGTTAGAGTTTAGGGTTTAGGGCTTAGGGTTTAGGAGTTTACGGTTTAGGGTTCCGGGCTTGGGGTTTACAGGATACTGCTGTGGTTTTGCTATGCACTGGGGCTTTGAAAATAAGCGATTACGGCGTAGACATACAGTAGTTGGAAACCCAATAGCCGTAGCCTCAATCCTTAAGAGTACTGTATAGGGAATCCCAGCACTAATTGTCCTTACTCCGGTTTCCAACGTTTTTTGGTTTACTCTAGCCCTAAACCCTAAACCCTACACCCTAAACCGTCAGCCGATGCCTCGTCAGTTTGAAGTCCAACGCCTTTATCTCCGCGTGCATGGCGACTTGGTCGATGGCACGCGCAGGGCCTTTGCCTGTGTCAAAGCCGCCGGAGATTGGAGTCGACTCGTGGGTAGTTGTTTAGGGTTTAGGGTTTAGGGTTTAGGGTAGTTGTCTAAATTAGGGCCCCTTTTAGGATCCTTTTTTGCAAGGGCGCCGTGCTATATTGGGGACCTGAAAAGGGACCCCAATTTAGAGAACTACCCTCGTAGGAATGGAAGTTTCAATGCTGGTAACTACTTACTTCCCCAATAAGCCAGGGAAATCAAAGGTTAAACTTTCAGATTGCTACTAAACTATAACCCGAAAATGTTTAAAGGTTGGGTATTGGAGAACTAAGACTAACGCACCCAAAACAACCAATAGCCTACTTGATTGCAGGGTCTTATTATATATGCTCTAATATAGAGTGTATGGGGACCCTGGAAAAAGTGTGTCTTGGTAGTTCAAAGCAGCAACACCTGCGCCTCGATGGCGCCGACAGAATTCATCTCCCCCCACCCCTGTCCTCCGATAAGATACCAAGTGCCTTAAGATGTTTCTGATCTCTACTGTCACATTTGGGGGATCTTGCTCTTGCTCCTGATCCTACTCTTGTTCCTGTTCATGCTCTTGCTCTTGCTCCTGCTCTTGCTCTTTGTCCTGCTCTTGCTCTGGCTCCTGCTCTTGCTCGTGAACCCACCCCCTAAGTCAAAACATGTTCTAAAATGCGAGGGCTTGTTTAGGTGGATTTTCCGCGGCATAGCAGAAAGGGTACAGCATGAAACAGGATACATGTCAGGCGAACCGCCGTGCTTACTGCAGGCAGCTGCTGACTGCGCCTACTAGGCCCTCACAGGACGTTAATTTGGGTTTAGGGTTTCGGGTTTAGGGTTTAGAGTTTAGGGTTTAGGGTTTAGAGTTTTAGGTTTTAGGGTTTAGGGTTTAGAGGAATCCATCAGCGGACCAAGCTCACAGACAAGCCTTGTGACCCCGGCTTCATTCCAAGTGGCACTTCAATATTCCGTCGATGAACTCGTCCAGCGAAACACCACCTGCAGAAGAAGGAAAACATGCAAAGCAAACAGCGGCAACACCAGTTTGCAGTACGAGGAAGAGCAGCTTTGGCAACGCCACGTCAAAGTCAAATGCTCGAGAATGCAAATGCCAAAGCGACGGCGGTACTCAAGTAAAGGTCGAAAAACAAACGATGAGCTGTTGCATTTTAGGTTTAGGGTTTAGGGTTTAGGGGATACTACCCATGATGCTGATGAAGAAGCAGATCAGGATGGTAAAATGTTGATGACCCTAAATCCTAAACCCCTAAACCCCTAAACCCTGAACCCTAAACCCAAACCCCTGAACCCCAACCCCTAAACCCTAAACCCTAACCCCTATACCCTAAATCCAAAACCCTATACACCCTACCATCGCGGTGTGCATGGGGACTGCACGAGCATGTCAAGGTCATGGCAACTCCTTGGTTAGGATGCTACCTTTTTGTCGGGTCTAGGGTTTAGGGTTTAGGGTTTAGGGTTTGGGGTTTCAGGATCATCGGCCCCTATATTAGGGGTTTTGAGTTTAGGGTTTAGGGGATCAAGGTTCTCAAACTACTTAAAGGTTCATGGGACTTAGTAAGTAGGTTTATAATTAAGGTAACTGTACTTATATTTACTTGAAACCCCCAATTTCGGGACTTACAGCCTTACTTACTAAGTCCCATGATCCTCCAAGTAAGCTAACATGCTGTACAGGAGTGCCTCTCTCGATGGTATCTTCGTCTCCCTCTGCAACCGGCATGCCATGCGCCCCCTAGCAGCACACCCGAATCTCCCGTCTCCCGTCCCGGAACTCTAGCAGCCCCCAATCTAGGGGCCTTAATAGTTAGAATAGGGTTCTGGGGCTCATTATACTATAACTGTAACAAGGAACCCCCAAAATAGTATAGGTCATTATCAAGGCCCCCCCATATTATCATCTTGAGGAGCAGCATTGATGACAAGCTCTCGGAAACGGCACATACGAAGACACAATGCAATCGAATTCTACATCCGAAGAGAGCTTGCTCTAGCTCGAGGCCCCCAATGCTGCACCATAAGTTAGGGATTTAGCGTGTAGGACCCAACGCCGTCCCGTTTTGCCACCTTCACCGTTGTTCCTCAGTTGCTATCGAGGCGCAAAACGAAGGAGGATGACGGACCAAGGTTAGGGCTTATAGGGTTTAAGGTTCTGAGGTTTATGTTGCGGGGTCTAGGGGTTTCGGGGGTCTAGGGTTTCGGAGGTCTGGGTTTGTCAGGAACCCTAACCTGGTTTGGACTCGGATGCTACTGCTTGCGTCCTGCGGCCCTGTATTAATACAGTCATGGGGGATACTTTCCAAATCGCATTGGTTTAAGGGCTTAGGGTTTATGGTGATTCCTAACATAGAGACCTTACATTCTACTAGATAGGTATCAAGAACTTTTCAGATTGTCGCCCCAGTGTCAACACGTGGAAGAGAGCTTTCCCCTCATGGACATCAATGTCCATCGTCTGAAAGTAGGCCGCCACCTGCCATGCAGTGTGCAGTTCAGACCGCGTAACAATCCGCTCGACAGCTGTCTGTTTATCGGCCATGGCACCCTAAACCCTAAACCCTAAACCCGAAACCCAAACCCAAACCCTAAACCCTAAACCCTAAACCCTAAACCCTAAACCCTAAACCCTAAACCCTAAACCCTAAACCCTGAACCCCTGAACAGTTGCCGGCTACCAGCTTCTCCCTGGGCGGATCTACGGGCTCTGGGGAGGGTCCTGGGCCTTGGTGTGTAGGTGTTATAAGTACTTTAATTGGGGCTATAAGTAAGTATAAGTAGGTTTAGGGTTTAGGGTTTAGGGTTTAGGGTTTAGGGTTAATTGCGGTTATAAGTAAGTATAAGTACTTTAACTGGGGCTATCAGTAATTATTATATGTATGGCTACTTATGAATAACCCCATGATCCTTCAATTCACGAACACCAGTAATTAAAGGGCTCCTTGCTGTCTCTGTACCCTGCATGTGCACCAGCAACTGCACCAACGGCAACAGCAGAAGCAACACACATTTCCCAGCAGCGCAAACGTCGCCATCGTTAGAACCGTTTTCATCATGAACAGCATATTATCAGCATCATCAGCGTGATCAGTAAGAGCAGAGACGCATACAAAATGGCGCGTGGTAACGACAGTGCACGTTCAGTTCCTTAAGATGCTTCAACTCAATCGCAGGACCACCTTCGGGTTCGACAGGATCGTGGTGAGTCGCTCCTGGAAGGAGTCTGAACATCACAACACGGTTTTGGAGACAGTTTCAGGCACACCCTATGTAGCATGCTTGGGGGCTCCGTCTCAGGTCAGCATTACTGTCCCAAAACACCCCAAATCGGAAAACCTCGTCTTTCCAAAAATCTTCATCCCAGCGAGCGCAACACTTCTGAAACCGAGGCTTATACCACTCGTCATCCTTATAACAGCAACGGTGCAAGAATGCGACGTAGATAGATGGATAGATAGATGGATAGACAGTTAGATAGATAGGAGCGGAGTTGAGTGGAGTGGAGTGGAGTATAGTACAGTGTAACACTGTAGTATAGGCACAAACTAGTACAAGGGCTCTGTATGATTACATGTGGTGTATCGCTCATGAAAGTGATGTTCGTTTCCCTGGGTACGAAGACTCCTCCTGCTTAAAGGATCATGGGACTTAGTAAGCAGGCTTATACTTAAGGTAACTGTACTTACATCTACTTATCACCCCAATTCAGGGACGTATAACCTCACTTACTAAGTCCCATGATCCTCCAAGTACCCTCGAAGCCCCAAACCCTAAACCCTAAACCCTAAACCCTAATCCCTAAACCCTAAACCGCCCTCAAAGCTCTAGCCATGATCCTCTAAGTACCCTTGCGTCTTTCTCTCTATCACCTTCTCTCGGGGTGCTGTGTTTTCCTGCCTCCTGACCCAAAGGCTCCATGAACCCATATAGTAGATACTTAAGCCTTAAAGGGGTCCCTATATAGGTACTTTAAGGCCTAAGTATCTACTATATGGGTACATGGAGCCTTAGGGTGAACGGGTTGCATTTCACCAGCGCGAAACGGATACAGCTGAACAAAAATCGGCTGTAGGGTTCAATTAGGATTTAGGGTTTAGGGTTTAGGGTTTAGGGGTTTCGGCTGTAGGGTTCAATTTTGATTTGGAGTAGACTTCTCACGGCGGTCCAAACTGTGGACGCAAAGAAAGACATGCACCTGTGCCCCACTGTACCCTAATCCCCCAGGTACCTACAATATAGGGCACTAGATCGCCTGGGGCCCTATATAGTAGGTACCTGGGAGGTTAGGGGTAGCTCGAAGCCTACACCCCAAATCCCAGAGTTCGAGTAGGCACTGAGGGCAGTCCTTCAGTGTAACGAGGACGAACTTTGTAATCCGGATAATATAGGGGCCTTAATAAGTAGAATAGGGTTTTGGTGTGTGTTTTACGGCAATCGTAATAAGGAACCCCCCAAACCCCTACATTATTGCAATCTTTGAGCCTCCAAACCTTGGACTGCACCAACGGCCCCCCAGTCCCTCCTCTGAAATGATGCCACTACCAGTGTCATCGATAGCCTTGAAGATGCCCTCCAACCTGAGCTGAAGGCTTGTAGGGCGTAGGCATTCAGGTTCTCCCTGTGTGTGCTTCATGAAAATTTTGATGCTGGGGTGCACTTAGATATCAGGGCGTGGGGTTCAGGCTGATAGCCTGGAGCTCAGCGCTCCGAGCCGCATGATACGATGAGCAGAACACTGTGTGTCGTGTGTTGACTGATGTTTCCCCAACTTTTGATCTATCTTCCATATATGGTACGGGCCGTCCAGGGCGTGGGGTTGAGAAAACAGCTTCTGTGTCGAGGGCCGAGCAGTCATGGCTTCTGGGTTTCCAACCCCAAACCCTAGACCGATATAGTGACTCCTAGACTCCTAGAGTAACCCTTATCGTTTCGTAGTCCTTATCATAATCCTAAACCCCAAGTCCATTAGGAATGGTCTGTGAAAAAAGCAAGAACTAGCAGCAGCAGCAGCAGCAGCAGCAGCAGCAGCAGCAGCAGCAGCAGCAGCAGCCCAGCGGCCGCAGTAGCAGTAGCAGGAGCGGGAGCAGGAGCAGCAGCAGTAGCAGTAGCAGAGGCCGTAGCGGTAGCGGTAGCAGTAGGAGTGGTAACATTAATATGATTATGCTTATTAGTATTATAAATATTTGTAGTAGTAGTAGTAGCAGCAGCAGCAGCAGTAGCAGCAGCAGCAGCAGCAGGAGTAGTAGTAGTAATAGTAGTAGTAGTAGTAGTAGTAGTAGTAGTAGTACAAAGAACAGCAGGAGTATGAGTATGAGTACGAGTAGCGATAGCAGTAGCAGTAGCCGTAGCAGTAGCAGTAGTCGTC